>BJBW01007781.1:0-128438 GCA_004320125.1 Scolopax mira
CCTCTTCCAGTTTGAGACCACTATGCCTTGTCCTATCACTACATGATGTTATAAAACATCCCTTCCCACCTTTCCTGTAGGCCCCCTTTAAGTACTGAAAGGCTTCGATAAGGTCTCCCCAGAGCCTTCTCTTCTCCAGGCTGAACAACCCTATCTCTCTCAGCCTGTCATTGCGGACAATGTGCTCCAACCCTCTGTTTCAAGTAAATATCGTCTATTTCTGCTGTTCCTGTGATGGAGGCAAAATTTACCAGTAACAGAGCTGTGACAAACAGCTCACTAGTATATTAAACCACTGCAAATGTTTATTCAAAGACAATGGATCAGAACCCTTCAGTACAGCTCATTAGACATTTCATCTTCTGCTGACTTAGTTAAGGTAATGTGAACTATAACACTATTTCCAGCTGTGGTCATTAATATGTTAGAAAGGCTATTATAAAATAAAAAAAAATAAAGAACACTCTTCAAATCTCTCTTATTGGCTTCCCCTCAAAGATGATATCTATGAATATTGCTTACAATTTCACCAAAAAAAACCCCCAGCCAGTTACATGACATAATAAATTTATTGCTATTCAAATAATAGCAATAAATTTTGCTTTACAAATTTTAGAAGCCTCATTAGAGATTTTAGGATCATTGGAAGTAAGGAAAACTCTTTACTGACTCATTTCTGGCAAAATGCTCAGCGCTTCTTTCTACCCCTCCACTATTCTGAGTCCCAGATTAGAAACACATTATTCCGATTGCTTCAGTGTGATTCAGTTGTTGAGAATAGGTCTGCATTTTTACATCTGAAGCAAAAGCAATCTTTCCTCAACTAACACTATGAAAATCAACTAATAGAGAAGAATAGCTTATTTCTATACCCTGGGAATTTGAGAAACCCCAAGCATTGTCCCTGTGCCTACACCCAAACAAGGGCTTTTTAACCTTTTTTAAATAAAAAAAAAATAGTTTCATGCTTGGCTCATTACAGTGAAACCACTGCAGATTAAACCTCTCTATCAATTACAAGCAGCTGAACATCCTTTAGCATCAAACAGAATGACAAAAAGCTACACTATAATGACTAATGGCTAAGGCCAATTGCTATTTAATTATGTAGATGACTTAACATCCTTTCATTGATGTTATCTGTATGTTTCAGGATGAAAGTTATCATGCATTGCTTTGCTACAGCTCTTACAGTATACGATAGCAGAAGCAAAAAGGAAGCCTTTACCAAATAGAAATGGCTATAACTAGCAAAATATATCAGCCCAGCAATACAAGTCACACTTCACCATGCACCTACAGCAGATAGAGGCTTCGACATATTGTGGAAAAAAGAAATTCACACATGACAGCTTACAGTGGGTAGGAAGCCTGAAAGAGAGAACGACAACTGCGGCAGCAAGAGCCTAAGCCATGAGCAGTTCCCATGAAGACGTCTGGTCCCTGAATTTTGTTAGTGGGAGATAACAAGGACAGTGAAGTTAGTCATAACATGAGAGATATTTTAGATGGGAAGGACCTGTTAGGTCATCTGTCCATCCCCCTGCCTAGGCAGGATTATACTTTGCAGTATCTTCTCAAAAAGATTGCACAGAACAATTTCACATGAGCAGAGGAATGGAGTAACTGACATAATAGATCTTTTCCATCTCTAACTTCTACAAGTCAAGAGGTCCAGTCTGTAGCTGGTGTGAGGTGACTGTGGGCACAAATACTACAAGTATTCTAAGAAAGGAAATTTGGAGGAAAATTCTACCCACGGATCAAATCATGCAAGTGTATGCAAAATGTGATGTATAATGTTAGTGAGTACAGAAATTACCCCATAAAGGACATTTTCAATTCAGTGACACCATTTTTTGTGGGTATGGTGCTGCCTTTTTGACATATTATATATGTCTATCACATCATTCAGACAGATAGATCTATACTTATTTAAACAATACATATACTAAATGCTTTACATGAATATTATTGATAGAATCTTGCACTTATAAGTATTTAAGCTTCCATTTCGAGACTATAAAAACAGGTATTATTCTAGAAAATGTTTACTTGTATATTTACAGTATGGGGATGACAAAGTTTGTTTAGCAACTATTATTTTTCTTGAATTAAATGGAAATAGCAGCACTTGGGAGAATATAAGAGGTCAATGCTAGAATAAGGGGTGTAAGACATGTTTTTACACGCATCCTACTTGAATATTTCAGATTATGGAATAAAAAGCAAATAATGGTTCCTTGCAATCCTTATGAAAAACACAAAGGAGGAGGTAATACTCTTGGAAATGCAGTTAAAAGACAACAATTAAAAGTCTTTTTTCAGGAAATCCTTATATGTGCTTAAAGCTTCAGAATGAAGGTAATCTTGCTGATTAAACTTAACCATAAATATATTCATTTGCAGAATTTGAACATAAAATATTAAGCAATCAAAGAAAGAAAGAAAGGAAAAAATAAAACAGACAGACTGTTGGATGGACAGGTCTTAAATCAGTTTGCCAAGACCAGGTTTTGCAGACATGAGAAATTTAAATCTGTCTCCATTTTGAGCTCTCCATGAACATTCGGTAATTTTTGTGGTCACTAGGATATAATTGGACATAAAAGAGGACTAGTAGAGTTTCAAAATAGCACGAAGGTACATGCATATTTTCCTATACAGAGATCAGTCTGATTAGCAAAAGTCTGAATCTGAATTGAAAATAGAAAATGTTGGAATATCAAAAACAGTGTTTTCTACTTAGCTGCCAATAACATAAAGGTGAATAGTTGACAAATGATCACATACTAATGTTAATCTCTGGTGGATAAATTGTTATGATTAAGAATGGTATTCAAATTCAATATTAGTAGTTAAATTTGCAAAATCAGAAATTGTAACTTGTCATAATGGTTTACAAATCCAGCATATGAGTTTATGAAAAGATGTCTATGATCTTAAATATGGACATGTGCATCTTTTTGGAGGTCTTAAAGTTCCCCTGATTCTGATTTCTCTCTTATTCTGTTGTCATTTAAATCTCTGTTAAATTTACATGTTGTAGATTAGAGCACTTTATAGTTACTAGATTCCGCAGATTTTCTTTTTCAATAACACTTTTTGATTTTGTACCTAAGCCTATGGTAGCCTTTGAGTCTTGATTACAAATGCACAATCAATGTCATTGGGAGTAGCTCAACACTGATATATCTGAGGGAGCGGAATCCTTTCTTAATTAGCACTTACCAAAGAGCAGCCAAGATGCTCTCATCTATTTCGATGGTGGGGAACTGATCTTGTTGAAACTGCATATAGAAAAGAAATTTATTTCTTATAGAGATAAATCCTCTACAGAGAACCTTTCTCACATGTCCTCTAAAAAACTCCACAGCTCCATATCTTCAGAGTGGAGAGCACACCTGAGAAGGTGTGTTTTTCCAAGTTACATCTATATAGCAAAAACATTTAAGACTGATCAATTTAGAAATAATCAGGTAATGAGTCTAGAAAAGGAACCTCATTTTGAAAAGCACTCAGCTAACAGGAAGAAACCATGACAAGAAAAGAGAAAAATATTTTCGCCATTTCTAGCTTTAAAAATCAGGATAACAGCTAGAAATGGATACGAGAACTAGTCATCTCAGCCTTGGGGCACAGAGCTAGAAGGAAACTAAATCAAACTCTGAAGTATATCAAATTATGTGACTGATGAAATACCAATCAAGTGGAACCACAAATAACTTTTCCCTATCAGCTAGAATATATTAACAGGTACAGAAATCACATCCCAAAGCGGTAGGTGAGAGAGAAACACATTTGTTATTTCCGTTCTCAAGTTGGTCTTTCTGTTACTAATGGCCAGAGAGATGCTTGCTTTGATAACCACTGCAGTTCCCTCAAGTCTGAGTCAGCTCAGCCTTTTACAGAGAGGCCTGAGCACACATTGCCTCTACTATTTTTCGTTTGCATCAGATTTGAATATCCACATGCACTGCAGGGAAAGAGTCGGTGTACCTGTGCTCCAGCACCACTGGGGGAGGCCACATAGTTCAGTGAATAGGGATTTATTTTCAGCCAGTGATTTTGTTTGCGACTTCGGGCAAGTACATCTCTCTGCCTCTATTTCTATCTCCTCTTTTCCACCAGCTCGGTGTTGTTTGTTTAAATTCTAAGCCCTTCCAAGCCAGGACTATCAGTCACGAGGTATTTGTATCACGCATAGCAAGATGCTTCCTACTTTTCACTTGGGTTTACAGATGTTGCTCTAATATCAATAGCATTTATTTGTTTATATTACCATCATAGAAGTGAGGACTCTACTATGCCAGGCATTGTGCCTAGAGAGAAGAAAAAGAAAGTCTGTGCTTGCTAAACTTTTCAAAAAACCTGTGATAAATTAGTTTCTAATAAATTAGTTTCATAGTACATGTTTTGTGGATTGGATTTTTGTGTGACATCAAATGCTTTAGTTTTTGACAATGTGTGTGAATGTGAACACAAACATGTTTAATAATTCAGTACCAAAAATGCAGTTTCTTTCTATGATCCCAAAGTCATGCCAAATTTTCTGTTACTTCAGATACTCTTGTTTGTAAGCAGCAGCAGCCACAAAATGAGAGATAAGAAGTTTCTATGATTCTGTGATTCCTAAAGGGGCATATAGTCATTCACAGAGATTTAACTCGGGTAATTTCACAGAGCATTTTACAAAGGTCAGAATCACACAGACTTCAGTAACAGGGTCTAAGGTCTATGAAGCAGAAGGTAGAAGTGGAAAAGAGTGGGGATATTTTTTACTTTCTTTTGATAGGGTTTTCATAACTTCATCATCACAAACATGTGGTGAGAAAGGAAAGTCATGTAAGTTCTTAAGAAATATACCAAATACTTTATAATTCTTACCTTCCTGAAATAATATGTG
Source organism: Scolopax mira (assembly GCA_004320125.1). Classification (NCBI taxonomy): domain Eukaryota; kingdom Metazoa; phylum Chordata; class Aves; order Charadriiformes; family Scolopacidae; genus Scolopax; species Scolopax mira. The sequence goes on from BJBW01007781.1 coordinate 4,907, forward strand.
GATTTTCAGACCAAATGCTTTGATCAACTTTCAACCTTTAGTCAATCCTGAGCCTTTAACTGCTCATGCAAAATTTTCAGCAATGCCCTTTCAGTACCAGCAAATGAGTTCCTCTACACTCAAATATCACTGTGATAATACCGAGGCATGCATTTAGCCATAATAATACATGATGAAAATGCAAACTTCCATCTTTTTTTTAAATATATATATATTGTTGAATCTCAAGCAAACTCGCCAGTTTCCCCAGCTGTCAGTAGAAATCTTAAAAAAAAGCGGCAACATGGCAAATCCCGCCATATGCACCGTTTCATTTTAAACCAGGACCTTTTGGTAGAAAAAGAACAGAAGATCCTGATGGAATCATCATATTATTTTTTCCTGTACTGTTGTCTTTTCTCTCTAGGATATGCAAGCTTCCCCATCTCCAGGGGGCCGCAGAGAGAAGGAAGGCAGCACACCTCTCAGCCCTTGACGCTCAACAGCGTGCTTCTGATCCACTGAGCAGACAAAAAGTAAGCGGGTGAGGATGTTGAAAAATTAGAGTCATTTGTACCTTTTGAGGTGTCTCATTCAGCACTACAATAATGTACTGGCAGGCTAAGCTGGGCATGCTTCTCAGAAGTGAGTCGGGTAAGATTTCCATGCTCGTCTCTGCACTTGTACTTTGCGCAGTGTGAGCAAAGCGCTGATCCACTAGAGGCACGCCTTGCCTGTGCAGACCACTATAATATATCATTTTCAGCTCATTCTTTTTAATTACTTTTTTTTTTTTTTTCCTCCGGAAGATTTCTACAACTACAGGCAATCTTAATCCTAATAAAACGAACATTTAATAAATATTACTCGTGCAATTCTTAAAGGCCCCGTTGAATTCTAATATATAATCGTTTTATTTTAAGCTTTGGGATGTAGGTGATAAAGTGAACAGAGGTGATTCAGAGTAAGGGCGACACATTGCCACCTTTCTTACTCTAGAAACACATTCTCCTGCAGTGCTTAAAATGTAGGGAAAAGTCTAGTGATTGATTAGCTAGTTAAGTGATAAGGAGGTATATCAGGCAGGGATGCAGAAAAAGTACAGATGATAAGGACAATCAAGTATCCTTGATCTGAAAAAAATTACAGTGCTTTCTAATCATTTAAATTATATTTTTAAGTGAGAAAAATCTACTGCAGCGAGTCCCTAATTTTCTACATACTTTCTCTCCTTTTTTTTTTTTTTTATTAAAGACAAAAGCTATGGGAATTGTTTCCATTTTTTTCCAGTGGTGTAATCTTTCCTTGAAAAGGAAATTACTGGATCGTCAGACTTTAATTTGTCCATATAACATTTATATTCTTTGATCTCTTACTGGCATATTGTAATACTGATAATTATCTACTTCTCCTGTTTTTTATAATACCATGTGGCATTCTATTATGTTTTACATTCTTAACAATATTATATATATAATACAATTCTGCCAAATCAGGTTGTGGAAGTTGTACAGTATCAGGTAGGCTATTAGGTTTCAAATTAATGATCTTTATAGGTCACAGGCACACTAAGGATACTCATAAAATATTTTCATTGTGATTTTCAGGACCTTGTACAATTATATTAATATTTCAGATATTTTATACATTTTATGTTCAAAGGGGAGGGATCTTCATGATCAGATGACAGCTCTCCATTTTCTCATTATTCAGCCTCCATTACCATCAAACCCTCTGCTGCAGTGATTCTGCTTTTACTTAAAGAGGACTTGCCACAAATTTCACTAATATGCCAGAAGCTTTGTTACTGTTCTGTTACAGGGGTTGCTGCCAATTCGTGAACTTCTGTTACTGGGATGTCTTCAGATCAAGTTTCAAAAACATTTTTTTCCTTTACTTTTTTTATGGTAGGACCCGAAAGACTCACTAATCCTATTTTTCCGTTCTTTTTTTGTTGGGTTTTGTGTTTGTTTTTTTCCCCAGTCAGTTGTTAACCTACAAGAAGTAATTCTTTCCTTTCTCATGAAAGTTTGTGTAGTCTTCTGATAAAGGGCACTGTCATGAGGAGTTTATGCACACACCTTGAAACAGCTTCTACTGTTTTCTCTGGTAGGCAGCAGTAGTTTTCTGGATCACTAGTTTGAAATACAGTAGTTATCATTACTCATACACTATCTCCATTAAGAATAAATTTCCATTTTTACATATACATTGTTTACAAATAAACAAATAAACAATTAACAAAATTGTTTAACTTTGCATCTTTGTCCTTTTTTATCCTTCTCTGTGAGGAGAAATAATCATTAATTTCTAGTGCTTATCCTTTTAAAGAAATTTTGACTGCTATTGGAATGTTTCTCAAGTGCTTTATACAAACTATGCAGTCACCAAAGAGTGAACTGCCTCTGAGGACAAAGCCTGGATCTAACATAATCTGGTCACCAATCATGGTTATCCTATAGAGACAGATAAATGGCTTAGGTTATATTTTTCCCAGGGTTGTCAGTATTTTAATTGCCCAGTAATAGTGAAAGTCATAGGAAGTTACAGGTAGAAATAAAAGACAGTTTTGAGACTAAGTTTCTTGGAAATAAAAATAAAGCTCAAGTAGTCATTGTTTTTTTCTCATATAGTTGTGCACCATGACAGGAGTCACACATACTGTTCCACAGCATGAATGTCCTCTCTACAAGTCTCAGATCTGCTACAGCCCTCCTCCAGTTATAATCTTACTCATAAATCCAGCTAGTGCTACTGATAATCATTTGGATTTCATCTAACTAGATGTCTGTGATTGAGCCAGAACTGCTGCTAACCCAAACCAGATCTGGGATATCATCTCTGCATTAGTTGGTCTTCTGGATGCTAAGGTCAATCCTGTTTTGGTTTATTTTATTTCTCAAGGAGCAAATTTCTCAAGAAGCTGTGAAGCTTCCTCTGCAGCAATGATATTAGTTCCAGTCCCCATGGCACTATGTCCATAGATCAAAGACTTACAAAAGGGGAAGCCAAAACAAATTCATACTCCTTATAGCAAAATTTCTAGTTTTCCAAAAGGAGTTGTCATCCTCTTCTGATGATCTTTACCTTTGGTCAGATAGTGAAACCAAGGGTTTGGGAACAAAAGCAAGTCTGCCCTCTAACTGTTCTTCTATACACTTTCAGAAGTACAAAAAGAATAGCAATTTTCATTCACGGTCAAAAAAGAAACAAAACTCAGTTAATGCCACAAAACTGATATGAGGGAAGCAACTATAAGTAATTAATATTAAGCAATGTGATTTAACATTTTTTTGAGTTGTCTTTTCCCTTTCCTCCCCTCTGGTGGGCACAAAGAATTCCAGCTTAGCAGGGGGCCCAGGTTTGCAGATATGTACCTCACCAAATACTGCTATAGCTCTTGTTTCAGAGCATTGAAATACTTTTTTTCATATAAAAAAGAAGTAGCATACAATTGATAACAGCTAGGAATTGGGGAGGGATTTAAAAGAGTAGCAAAAATTGAGAGGAATCAAGGAACTAATGAGAAGCTGAGAATATTAGAGGGTTGAAACTTGTACCTTGCTTTTAAGCATAATTTTCCCCATTACCTGATTCAGTACTCCATGGGATTTAAACAAGTTGGGGAAATATTTATGTGTACTGCTGAAAAAAGACAGGTTACTGAATGATGTTTTATTGAATCAATGTTCTGCTACCTCCAATGAAAATCTAACCACAGTCAGGTACAAATGACAATCCTGTGCTTTGTTTGTTTGTTTATTTATTTCAAAGGTCACGCATTTCTATCCTGAACATCTCTCAACTCCTATTTATTATACTATTTCAGGGTTAGTTAATCTTTACAATATTGAGTTATGTAAGTTTCTAAAGCACAATTTCCCTGTTTCCTTTTTTTTAGTAGAAAATTACTACATGTTTAAAAGGTTATGAAAATTAATTATACCCATATTTACTCATACCTGTGGCATTAGCAACTGCTTTAAAAAAAAAAAAAAAAAAAGAAGAAAGATGTCCACATGTCTTCTATTTGTGTTGTGAAAACTTAACATTCAGTTTTATGGATTTATAATCTGACCTTTTTCTCCTATAGTTAAAGAATATATATATAGACAGATGCAAATACAAGTGTTTTCAAATTACGTCTGTAGTCCACAATGATATAATCAACTTCAAAAAGCAAATAGAAAATTTCCCATTATTTTGCTATAACAATGCCTACAAACCGTAAATGAGATTGAGACCTCCCTGCTCCTAAAGATGTATCATAAAACATAATAAGAGGTACTCTATTCTCTGTGGGGTTCTTTCTTAAGCACATATATTTGGCTTTGTCATATCTCAGTTTAGAGATGAAAGCCTGAGCAACAAAATGCTTGCCCAAGGCCAAATCAGTGTTAGATATGGTAAATGCCAGCAAGGTATACCTGTCATGCCTTTGTACAACCAACTTCACTATACGTAGTCTCTTGCCACAATGCCTGAAGGCAGCACAGCCAAATCTAAATTATTTTTTTCCTATGTTATGTAAAACCCCATTTTGTGATCAATCAGGATGAAAAACTTCCCGTGCTTGTAAAGTAATTTGTTTCTTATTTTATTTCTTCCAATAGTAGATTGGTTTCTAGTCAGGACTTAAATGAAAGTTAAGAACAGAAAGTAGGATTTATTATCTCACCATTTGTGAAAACAATCTTGAATGTATACAGAAACCTAAAAGCTACATTTTCCTACAAAAGAAGCTACTGAGTTTCACTATAGAAGTACTAATCTTTGAAAGAAACTTTTTTTAATCTAGGAATTGACTTCCTTAAAATTTTATGTTTCATTCTTACTGGAATAAGTTAACATTTAATACCAAATAATACCATTAAACTTCATATTTTCCTTCCCTCCTGAATTTTTCCATAATCAGACAATTCTTTTGTTCTGATGGTCTGACTATAGCATGTGCTGTATTTTTGTAACGTATTTTATAATCTTTTGTCACTAAGCAATAAAGTGTTTTACTTTATTTATCCTTAACAATAAACATGATTTTTTGTGGTTGGTCTTCATATTCACATTGAGATTGATACAGGCTTTGCTAATTTATTGTGCATAGCATTATGGAACATAAAATTTGCAATTTAATATAAGTATTTGGTATAGGTGCCATTACGTTAGAAGAGAGTTGTAAATGTCTCCAGCATTTGTTAAGTTTTATGACTAATCCTCATTCTAAGTGGTCCCATTGGACAGAGGTGGTGGTTTTCTTCCATACGTATCCTCTTTTTAGCCCAAACACCCCCTTTCTGATGAGAGCCATTTAAGAAGAATAAAATTTGCAGGACTGCTTCATTGCTTTGGGCAATGCTTTCTTTGCAGTCACTGCAATCTACTGCAAGCAATCTCAAACTAGCCCTGTAAATAATCAGCTCATGCCTTGGTAACTGCATAGTCAAAGTACCATGGCTTCAGTGCCAGGCTACATCTCCCACCTGCCTGTCCAAGCCCCCCTGCAGTGGTCAAGATTTGTGAAGCTGCAGCAGGTTCCTAAAATTGTCCCTGGAATAAGACAGCACAGCTACATAACCTCTACAAAAAAAGACATCCTGAGCTCGTGTGTCCATGGTGGTCAGAAACACAACACACTGAAACCAGTTATTCCAGGCTAGTACTATCCCAAATTTTACATCAGATGGGCAATGTAGCAGCTTGAGAGCCATATGCCTAGATATTTCCCTGATGATCTCACCACAATACAGGAACTCCCAACCACTTGGTTAGTATTTGTCTAATCATATATTCAGAGATAACTCTGATCCAGGTGCTCAGGATTCCTGGCAGGGCTGGTTGGACTCTCCAGTGTTGCATCTTCACTGTAGCTATTGTTCTGTTTGCTAGAATGAAGCTAAGCAGGACAAGGGCACCAAAGTAGGATTTTAGAGAATAGCTGCATAACCTACATTGGTGCCAAATTCAGAGCTAATGCCTGCATATGCCACCCCACTTCGTTTCCAAGGGAAAGAATGTATGTGCCACAACTACACATACACTGCCTTCTCTCACCTTGGTCCATGAAATAACTGGTTTGTCTCTTGTTTGACAAAATCACTTGGACTTAAGTGCTCTCATGTTCCAACCATGCCTGGGAACAAAGGTCTGCATTTCCACACTTTGAAAATGCCACCTGCTGAAATGACCATTTCTGTGATTCCTGTTTGAAGTAACAGATTGGGACTTTCAGATCAGTGATAATCTTTCTAGTCACTAGTAAAAGGCTAAGGTAAAAGGTTTAGGATGATATTGTCTTCAGCAAGATTATAGCCACTCTTTAGGAAAACTTACAATTTTAGATAGATGGAAACTTACCTAGAGGCACCATCATTGCTGTCACTCTCATCAGATGTTAAGACAGGTATCCAGAATCATATGTTCAAGGTAAACTGGCACCAGTAGTTCATAGTTCATACAGCAAATTCAGTGGTTTCACCTAAGAAGGGAAAAGAAATGCCACCATCAGAAAGAGATCAGGGAGTCCTAAACTGACACTGTATTTAATTTTACTTCACTTACAGTGTTGTAAAAATTCCTCATTTCTAAGTGCTATATATCTTTAATTCTCACTACTTTTAATGGACAGAACAAGACACTGACCTCCATATATGAACAAGAGTCTGATAAAATTGAGTCTCCATCCTTGGTTATACTCAAAAGCTGTCTGGACATGGTCTTGGGCACCCTGGTCTAGGTGACTGCTTGAGCGGGGCATTGGGCAAGACCACCTCCAGAGTTCCTTTCAACCTTGACTATTCTGTGATTCTGTGAAATGTAGATTCTGTGAAGAACCAAACTTAATTTACTGGATTTCACGAGAGTCTCTAAAGTAAAATGTTAGAAGACTTCTGTTGTATATTTATTGTGTTAGTGAAGTGACTGATAGTATCCGCAGGAGTTACTTTTTCTTTATTACATTAAAGTTTATAAAGTTTGGCCATACATGTCACTCTTTCACTATAGAATTCTGAGAGTCATATTCTTGTTTTCATCTCAACTTCACTTAGCCTTGGAAAACAGAATTTAGTCTTGGCAGAAGAAAAACAATAATATATAAGCATTTTCTGTTGAAGTGTGTGTTCTGTAGGATAACCACAGAGGGAATTCAATCTCTTGAAGTTGAGCTTTCTAAAGCCTTTTGCAAGTACAACACGGATAAGAGACTTGTCATTTTATTAATGAAGAGTGACCAGTTGTCACCCCCGCATGGGAAAAAAGAGATTGTGACACATTAGCAATGACGGACCATGAGACAAACCAAATGTAAATACCGATGGTTTAAAGAGATAATTAAAGCTCTTGAGACTGCAATTATGACAAGGCAGCATGACAAGGCACATGTATGTCGACAGAATATATTTATATTGACAGAATGTGTCCGAAAAATCCTTTTTGTACAATATATCTGTCTGTCACATCTTTGGGCTGCACATGCATTTATTGACTTTGTGTTAGTGTAGATCTTGAAATTTGTCCCTCTGCCCTATTACTCAATGACACTCGGTTAAATATATCCTGTTTTCAAACATCAGGCTTACTGAAGGTATTTTCCCAAAAGTTTTAATTCGGCGTGTACTTTACTAACTGATATTTCCACTACATTACATACATTACACATATTATATTACTGTCACTCACAGATCCTTAGTTAACATGAGTGAATATGCACGCACAATATGGATAATTGGACATTGTATGTCCCCTAAAAATATAGGGGAATGTCAAAATCAGATCTCATCTTTGAACATGCAATTAATTTTCTAAGGAGCTTACAAACACACAAGTTAAAATTAAAATTTAAGTCATTCTAGTTTAGAAACTTAGCACCTGTACCTTTTCTCTCCCCGCCAGGAGAGTTGTGACTTCTTTCTCTAGTTGGAGCCTCCTGACCCACCCCAATAAAGAGGGACTCCAGCAGCAATAGAAGCAGAGGAGTGTGGCACAGAGGAAGGGATTCCATCTCTCTACTACAAGGTCAGAGGCAGTGGCATCTGGTCTCTCTTTGAGGACATCTGTTAGAGACAGACAGAAAGAACCTGAAAAAGAACTCTACTCTCCTCTTTTCCTTCACTTTTGGTAGCCAAACAGATTCTGATTATATTTTCTTATGGGTAAAAAAAAAAAAACCTCAAACCACCCAAAACATGTCAATGTATACTGACATATGAAAAGAACTGTATCGACAAATTTAATTTGTATATATATAAAAAGACAGATAATATTTAGCATTTGCATATTGAAGAAATAAAGACAAAATATTGCCAAAGTGGGATGCTCAGTAAATAAATCTTTCAAACCAGTCAATAATACTCTTTAGGTAATAAACACAGAAATGGATTGGAAATAGTTTCAACAATTTCTTTAGCTGGAATCCAGTATTCATTTTTGATTAATTTTATTATTCTTAACATTTGATTTCATTATACCAGCAAGAAACATATGTCCTGTTTTTCCACCAAAACAAAACAAGAAGAACTCTACCTTCCATTAAGACTCTGGCATTCCAATAATTATAAAAATAATCTAATTAGACCTGTAACTGAGTTTATACTGTTTGACTCATCTCTATAACTTGGTTATAGGAAAACCAAGAAAAATAAAGTTTCCTCAAAAATATCCTTAAGTATTTCCTTCTACACAATTCAAAATCTCCAGAAATCAGATGACTGAATTAAGAAAATCATCTTTCATTTAGTCAGTAATGCATTTTGAACACTTGTGGCTTGACAAAAGAGCGCTAAAATGTGACGAAGAAAACAGCAGACAGAAGGTCCAAAAGTAAGGGGTTTTTTTTTTTCTGTTTTAAAGAAAACTTCCTTGTTTCAGGTGGCCTGGCTTAGTGATTTTGAAAGGCCAATGGCAGAAGCAAAGAAATTGTATGATAAATGTAAAGGTCTCCTACAAATGACCAATTTCATATCATTCGCATTTGTGTTAGCTCATGGTTTACTGACATTTGGGGGGCCATTTTGGGATGAATCTTCTACTGTTTCTCATTGAATTATGGTTGTAAAAGTCCTCCAGCTAACATCACCATTGACTCTGCCCTCAAAATATGCTGAGAAAGAGTTAATGCAGGGATTATTTTTTAAAAATATAATAGTTGCAGATTTAATCCTGTTCATAACTGTGGAAGTAATCAGCCCCTTCTGATAGTAAGACGAACTTGGAGGAGAGTTTCTCTTGTCTCTTGAAAATTCATGGCCAAAATCACAATTCTTAAAAATATTTCTCTTCTAAATGTATAACCAGAGTAGGAAAAGGAGCATATAAGAAGAACAAGAAAAAGAACCCTGGCAAATGCATGAATGCACAAATGCAGAGAAAGACCAGGAAATTGGGCTAGATATAGACTGGGATATGGAAGGGAGGTCCAAGAAACACCATGAACCTGGAGGACAGAAAGTGGAGGGAAAACCAAGGCACACTACCCAGCTGCTTTGCACTGTTCTGCCTATGCAAAGCATTTGTAAATGCACTTAACTGGCCAATTCACTCTTGCTCCCTCACAGTGCTCCAGATTGACATAAGGCTGCTAAGGTACATGTTCAAATATGTCCATGAATAATTAAATGATTAACACAAAGGAAACTTAAGTTTGATGTTTCTTTTTCAACTCACTGTGAGATAGCGCAGGGTAAAATTTTCTTAAAGTTTCCTGTGGAGACCTCATCCATAGAAAAAAAACAAAGTACTAAAAAATAAAACAAAAACCTGAGTTCTGTCCTGTAGTGATACAAATAGAGAACAATCAATATTTTTAAAAAATCATTACATTGTGATGACGAGCATATTCTGTAAAGCCCAGAAGTGCAGGTGAGGGCATGGATTACTAGCTTCCTAGAACATAGCATCAGAGAGAAAAAAAAAAAAAAAATAAAAAAATCTGGCTTTTATCTCCTTTTCTTCAGCTGTCAGCTTCAGAAACTCATCTTGACTTCTGAGAGGTACAGTTATATCCTGCATATATCCTGCATCCTTGCTTAAAGTTTATATACTGTTGGGAAAAGTCTCTTTCCTCATTGAAACACAGATAGTAATTTCTCCACTGAAAAGAGATCTCAGGTACAGTATGTACCCACTACTACAATTTAATAATTTGGAGACACTGCATAACTCCTCCAGACCTTCGAAGTTCCAGGAAAAACAAAATAGTTTTATTCATCACTGATTTGAAGAACTAGTTTTGCTAAATGAAGTAGAAATGTTGTATCAAAGATGTCTTTCCAAAGTCACTTTTCCGAAGAGGGACATTCAATTTTAAATCTCTCTTTGCTATTACTGTTTGCTACAACAGTCCCCCACTGCCAGATTGGGCAAGGTTACGTCAGAAACTGCCCTTTGCTTCCGCTCAAAATTATGCACTGTATCTGGTTATAGTCTAAAAATACAGAAATAAAGCTTAATAGTCTGCATTTGATATTCTACACTGGTATGTTTTTTTCTTCTTCCCAGCTTCCATTGCAAATGTTTTTATAATCTTAAAGCCCCCAAATTTTTTTTAAACTCTAGGACTGTATTTTCTGCCACATGCCTTTTCATCATGGTTCTAGCATTGGCATTACAATTGTTTATTTATAGAGAAAGACATTTTTTGAAGTATTGGTCAGTATATTATGTAAATATAATAAGAACCAGAACACTTGCATAAAACAAATATGTGCAATATATCTCTGTTTTGAAAAGTATCATTGGAAATGATTGGAAGTAGCATCAGATGTTTTCAGAGCTCGCTCACATCTGTCCCTGGAAACATTTACACTACAGTCTGGAAAATACAAAGCACAGATTGGGTCAACAGCAGACAATCTGGATGAACAACATGTTTGTCTTTATTGTTTGACTGGTCTTTTTCAAAGGTGCTTGTGCAATATCTTCATGCGTTCAAATAAAGTGAAAATATAGCAAGAGTATACATAGCTGGATCGCTAGATCCAGTTCCAAGAAAAACATTTTAGAAGGTTCAACATGCCTTCTAAGACAGGAACAAATTTCAGTGTTTGCCAGCTACACCTATCTAGTGCAAAGAAGTGCTTCTCAGAGGTGCTAATGTTTTAATTATAAATATGCTATAAATCTAAACAATGCTTTCTTATGTCTGAAGTTGCTCTCAATCCTTGCATGCATGAGCAAGATTTGAGGGGAATCTGAATACTGAAAATCGTGGATTTTAAGCTGTTCTTTTAGAAGAATCTCATTATCTTTACAACCAATAAGGTATAAAAGGGGTTGATACGCTCAACGTATTGTGGCCAAGATGAAAATTAGCATTTGAAATGGCTGGAGCTATTGTACTCTTAAGTATGCCTGTTTAACCCATCATTCAAGCAAGGGAAATAAAACAGATGAAGGGCTTCAGCAATTTTTTCATCAGAGTCGATTCCAAAGATGGTGTCTGCTGTAACTAAGATCTGGATGTCCCTTTAGCCAGTGTAGCAACCATGCTTTGGGAAGCCACAATGCCATCCTCGGCTGTGGATATGAGATAAGGACGCTGACTAATAAGAACAGTTCTAGGACAAGCACAAATGAGATTACTTTAAGAAGACCCTAGGTGTGCCAAAACCTAGGCTGACTTTTTTGTCTTGAGCTGTCACAGCTGGGAAGGCTTAAGCATGTCTATCACATAGTTTTAAAAGGAGGTTGCAGAACAAGATTTTCAAGGACAAAGTGTCAGTGAAACGACACAAGGGTTGGACTTGCGGAAAGAGCCCAAAGAACTAAACCTATTAAAAAACTGGCACATTACAAATTTGCACTCTGTTCAGCAATTTGGCAGAATCCATTTATAACAGATTTCATGTTGGGGATTGAGTCCAAAAACGACTCCTCCCCTAATTATGAACTGAATCCCCCCCTCCCACTTCACTTTCTTTATGCAAAAAATAAATGCAATAAAGCAACCTGAAATTAAATAAAACCTCTTTGTTTTGACTAGCAAAGAAACGTGAAGGAAAATGAAGGGCAGGGGTGTAAGTCTCCCCATCAGGATATGTTACCAACTGGAAAATTTGGAGAGAAGCAGGAACCTGGGATTTGAGGCACCAAGCTGGTGAAATCTGAGTATGTCATAAAGGTTAAGCGCAGTCTCCGAAGGGGAGCCAGGCATCCCATGCAAGAGTAGTCCCGCTGGTTGGTGGCCAGCTAGCGCTGGCATTGGTGGTGTGGCAGATGCTCATTTAAACTTCCACCCTAAAACTTGCTGGAAGAAAAGTTACAGCAGTAGGTGGGGAAGATGGGAAGAGTGAAATGGGAAAAAAAAAAAATAGTAGAAGGACTGGAGACTGAAATAAACTGGCTACTGTACAAATACATTTGAATTGTCAATGTGTAGCTAATGGTTCTTGGTCCCAACTGTCCCTTTGGCTGGCATCATTTTAATCTTTGGGTCATTACAGCGTAATACATCTAACAGTTACCAACTTTCCCCGTAGTTCTTTCATAGCAAATTGAATTACGGTTTTGCAACTAGAGTCATACTTTAACTGAATTGTTATTCTATTACACTGGGAAGTGGAAAAAAGGTATTTGATAGGGTGCACTCGCTGTCACTTCATCCTGAAAATAGTTTACCTGGAAAGGGTCTATCCAAAGTCCAGTCATGCAACTGACTGACTTTGTGTGTCAGAAGGTTCTTGATTGCCATGCCAAAAGTGAATTTGATTTTACATATACCTGTGCCATTATAGTTTGATAGGAGATTTGAAAGTAACTGCACTGACTTTGGAGGTTTCCTTAATGTAGATAAATTGCAGTAGCAGCTTAGGCTGAGCTGCAAAAATGTGACCCAAATGGTCAGCACAATTTTCAAGAGTCTATGCAAAGTGGGAACTCTAGTGGAGGATTTTTCAGGCATTTTCCATTGAAATTTCCTGTCTGAATTTTCCCACATGAAATTATGTTTTAACTTACATGAGGTTTTTCTCCAAAACTGTGTCTTTATATTTATTTCATTTTGTCATTTGTTTCATATTGAATGCCAGACGTGCAACCTGAAATCTAACAGGAAAAAGGAACATGAGGAACAGCAACTAAGAATCCTTGGGGATCCAAAATAGCATTCTCATACTGAAAGATATATTAGAATATTTGTAATTATGCAGAGTATACATCAATACTACTATAATATAGTGATATTAGATCATAGATGTTAGTTGTAAAACATTGCATATAAATAAGCATGTATGTTAATAAATATATTTAACTAAAATAAAAATATATCCTAAAAGAAAATTTCTGTACTTACTATTGAAACAAGATTCTATTGGCTGCATTTTCAATAGGTATTTATTTGCACTGACCTTTTCTAAGACCTAATGTACAATACAGTAATTCTATTTTTTAAATTGAATTGGAAAGAACTAGTACACATGGTAGCTTGTTACTAACCTCTCCAATTTTTTTTTAGGTTGGACACAGTCATGCCTTACAGCTTTCCTACCTTTCTGTTTATTTTCTTGTGATGCCAGTAGAAGGATCTGAGACTTGAATTATAGCTTTGAATAACTACTGCATGTACGAGTTTTCTATTTATTCCAGAACATTTCAGTGATTCATTTAACTGTGAAACATCACATATATTTGTGCTAGGAAAACTAAGTGGGAAGTAAAGGTCAAGAAGGATGTGGAAGAGCTGCAGGAAGAAGATGTACTGCCATCAGCAGTGATTGCTGCAGAGGAAAAGGCAAATGGATCTCTTGTCCATCATCCACTTCTCAATAAGGGTGCAGGGATTAAAACTCTAATACTTCTTAGCTGTTTTAGCAAGTCTACAATGGTACTTTGGTGATTTAATCAAAATTATGTCCAGCACTATCTCCCCATGAGTGCACTGCTAGTTCCCTGTTATTGTGTTGCCAATTAACTATGGATATTGTTCACTATTGATCATTTTAGTACAAAATTCCCAGATACTTGGGAGCAGACACTGCTGGATTTAGATAAAGTATTCACCATCATTCCCACTGCTCTACGTGACCTTGGATTAACTAATCTAGTTAGTTTACAGGGTCATACACCTTAGTGGAATAAAAGCTTTGTGATAGAATCATAATGTAAATGAAAAAGCTGTTGATTTCTGAAGCCAAGAGCTAACAAGTGCTACTAGTGACTGAGTCAGGTTTGTTGTAATCTTTACTTTGAAGATACACTGGAGTTCTCAAAGGTTAATGAACCACTTGTGGTAGAGCTTTTCTTCAGACTTTAACTCTGTTTTATTCTTGATAGAACCATTAACTTCTACACTAACCTTTCTACTTGTTACTATTACACACATTCTGCCCACTAAAGCTTTCTATTGATTTTTGCCAGTGAGCTTTTATAAAATGTAGGTTTAAATACATGGGGTTTGTGGTTCTGTTAGCATTGGGTGGTATACAGACAGACAATGATTAATTTGTAGGTTTTAATTCATTTTAGGTATATTCTACAGTCATTTTGGCAATACCATTGTCCTTAGATTTTGTTTCTTGAATAATTTCCTCTAATTATCCCAGGTATGTTTTTAATTGCCATAGTTTCCAGTTAAGTAAAATTTACAAGACATGATGAATAGTGTTAGCAACATACATTGAGATACTGGAAATTCTTCCAGTCCTTCAAATTTAGAATCTAATCCATGAAGAATTGTGCCACTGGAGCAGAGGACCAGCCGTTCTTGCCATCTGGAATCTAGTGATATGTTAGAAAATCCTATATTCTCCTTATAACATTTAAATCTCTTACCTCTTCACGTTGTTTATGAGGTTTTCATATCAAGATTCCAAAGGCACTTTTTTTTTTTCTTCAGTAACACAACCTATGGTGAATTAATTAGAAAAAAAAAAATTTAGGACCAATCCTAATTTTTATTTTCAAGATTTTTAAATATATCCTCCTCAGTTTCCTTTATTTAATGGCTTATTTCTATTTCCTCTCTACCTGAAACACTGAAGCACTACAGCCATAAATATTTGGTGAATAAAATGTTGGTTTCATCCAACATTTTGAGTCAAAGATGAATTTTCTGGTCTTTCTGTATTACTTGTTGTATTTTCCAAATAGAAAATCATGTGCTAATCAGTACCAATATGTCATACAAGCAAAGAAAAAAAAATTTCCTCTGCTGTAAAAATA
The DNA here is from genome assembly GCA_004320125.1 of Scolopax mira. NCBI lineage: Eukaryota > Metazoa > Chordata > Aves > Charadriiformes > Scolopacidae > Scolopax > Scolopax mira. The sequence continues at coordinate 20,039 of BJBW01007781.1, forward strand.
AATCAGGGGATAAAATGTTTCTGGGATTTTTTGATGACTATTTCTTTAACCTCACTGTAGGCAGCTAGTAAAAGCAGACTGCAAGTAAAATATATTAGACTGGTTGGAACCCTTGTGCTTTGCAAGATTTCTTTTAGTTGTTCTCCATGGGGATTTTACATCAAGGCAGCTATTTTAACAGCATTGTTTTTACAATGGATGGCAATAAAAGCTTGGATAGTTCCTTGTTTGATTAGGAGAAAACCACATATACCCAGTCCTAGGACCTGAGCTATAAAGATGCTTATGCTATGAAGATGCTTACAAATTACTTTCCATTTTAAAAATTCCTAATAAAAGAATTCTTTGCATTATGGGTCAAATTCCTATCTCTGTATTCAGGCTTGGCTCCATTGATTTGATTGCTCTATACATTTCAGAAATCATTGTAGCTTTGAACAAGTATTATTTTCAATAAGAAATTATTCATGTCTGCCCAAGAATTAGGCTTTGAGAGATTTGTACTAATATTTTCTATTATGTTGGTCAACAGGGTGGCATTCTGTAAGTTCCACTTTTACATTCAGATTCAAATATTCACAACAAAAATATGAATGTCTCATGATTGCGGCTGTGCAAATAGCAAGGGATTACACCAACTTTGAAGTTGGATTCTGTTCTTATTCTTTTCATTATTCATTTCCCTGTGAACAGTAATGGCAGAAATTTGAAGAATTTCCTTAAATTGATGGACAATAATGCATATTCACATCTGAACTATTTACTATGGTAAATATCCCCTTTGCAGCAGTATATGTATGAAAATAGCCCTGCCCTAAAGTCTCAGGACAGATGCCTGCCGCTAATATGCACTTAATAATTTGAAATGGGTAAATAGGTAGCATTACATCAATGTACTTTTATACTGCTTAATGCAGCCATAGCTACGTTCAGCATAGAAACAGAAACTATACAAGGATCACACTGAATTCTTCAGAAGTAGCATTGCATGCATTATTCTGCAGTATCAATGTAGCAAGAGAAAATTAAATGTAAACATTTGCTGTAAGCAGCAAAAAAGTCTAGCATTCAGCAATTTAGGTCATGATCCCTCAGTCAGAAGGAAATAAGAAGTTTTTAAAAATCTGGTGTTTGTGAGCATTGACAGAATATGAGAGTGAGGAAAAAAAAAAAGGTTAATGTAACCTAATTAAATTATCTGAGCCTTACTTATCGCTTTCTAAAAATGTCTCAGTATTTTCTTCATTTGGTCATTCTATAATAGGTATTGAATCACATCAAGGATTAAATATATGGGAAGAAAATTACCCTATCAGCTTGAAAAATAAATTCAGAAATAATAGTTTAAGTGTATAATGGCAGTTCAGAGACATGAATTTGTCGATAGATGGTATTCGCTGGGTCATTTTGATTAGGAAAAACAATCTTAAAATCTATGTCATTCACAAGCAAGCTATGAAGAAAGAAGAGTTAAATCAATTGAATGAATGTATTAATGACACAAATAGTTCTGCCTTTCCTGAACCAGTCTAAGATAGCTCAAAAATAAGACCACATTTACTTAAAGGCTTAGGAACCACAATGCAACTTTTCAGCAAATTAGAGCAGAGTCTGAAACAAAGCAGAAAACCACAAGACCTTAATATGGTGTAATACTTCACAGTGAACATTTCATGCAGCTGTATAAATAAAACCACCATCATAGTGAAGACAGTGATTGATGATTCAGTGAAGCATGTTTCCAAGAACTAAGACAACTCCATACTGCTAAAATGGAAACCAATTTAGCATGAACTAGTGAGTTAGGAAGTGATGGTTTGCTTACAAAAAAAAAGAAAACCCTGCACAACCTTCTCTTCTTTGTAAACACTGAAGCAATATAAAATGGAATGTCACAAGTAAAGGTCTGATAGCACAAATTTCAGCTGCAGTTCAAGCATAGACAAGGCCAAAATATGATTCTAAACTAAGCAATTCTCTCTCTGCCAAAAGCCACTATTTTCCATGGAAAAAGTAATTTGGTTTAAATTAGAAAATAAAAGCACTATGTATATACACACTCACATAAACATACATAAATTTATATTTTAATATGATGCCACTCATTATTCATTATACACAGGACAACATTTGAGCATCCCTCTAACCCCTTGTTCTCTACGCGTCTGATTGTACCTTCCAAGCTCTTCAGTGTTAATGGCCATCTTCCAAAGAAAAGGTATCATCACTACGTAAAATGTAGTCCCATCAACACAGAGAAAAATAACACTTAAAAACCAGGGTATGATGAATCAGAAATACAACTCTTCTAGAGTCTATATGGAAGTAATTAGATTATATTCTTTTCAGATTAAATGTTTTGTTTTCCTATATTTTGCCCCCAGAAAAGCAGGGAATACAAAGGGCTATGAAGATGATCAGGGAATTGGAGCATCTCTCTTATGAGGAAAGATTGGGAGACCTGGGTCTGTTTAGCCTGGAGAAGACTGAAAGGGATCTCATAAATACTTATAAATATCTAAAGGGTGGTTGTATAGAAGATGGGGCCTGGAGACAGGGCAAGAGGCAACAAGCACAAACTGGAATACAGGAAATTGTGTCTGAATATGTGGAAAAAATTCTTTACTGTGAGGGTGGCATCGCACTGGAACAAGTTTACAAGAGATTGTGGAGTCTCCTTCTGTGGAGATATTCAAAACCTGCCTGTATGCATTCCTGGTGAACCTGCATCATTAGGAAGGTGGGACTAGATCATCTTTGAATTCTGAATCACAGAATTGTAGCGGTTGGTAATTTTGTGAAATTTTGATTCCAGCTAAATTTATTAAATGTTTCCAGATTACACTTTTATATTCAACTATTTAAAATGTAGGATCATTGCAAAAGTCAGAGAGGAGAGCACATCAGGATGCCATCACTACCACTCAAGTCTTTCAAGAAATTTGGTGGTTGTGAAGTTATAAGGCCATTCTTGCTTTTAAAATGTGTGAGAGAAATTGTGAATATAAATACAGGTTACAAATTCTTCAGGGAAGGATTTAGAATGGTAATGTGGATAAAATTATTTTCTTTGAGCCTATTTTGAATTCCAGTGAAGAATTTTTAACACAGCTCATTCTTCTTAAGTCCTGAAAACTCAAACACAACTATGAGGTTTGGTCTAAAAGTAAAATAAAAGAAAAAAGAAAAGCAGCCATGTATTTATACAGAAAATCAGAAGATGAAAGAATTGGAAAATCTTAAGAGAAATGAGAGTAAGCATGGGTAGGTAAATAATTTCTGTGCTATCACACTAAACAAAGCTCTACAGAAAAAGCGTTATTTTAAATGGATCAATTAAAATTTGTAACTTATGTACAATTTTCATATTCTAACCTAGAATTTCAATGTCACTGAAGATACTAAATATCTCATCCTTTTTACATTTTAAGTCTAGATTCCTAAATCACTAAAAAAACCCATTTGATTTCATACTAATAAAGACATGCTTGAACATGGTTTCCGGTGCATTCAGTAGGACAGACTGCCAGGGTCTGACACACGGTCGCAAACACACTGGTCAGGAAAATGTAAATCTGCCACTTTCGCTCCACTCTCCACACTGCAACATGCTTTGCTGCTCTTACTATGTGGCCGTTAATGTCACTGCCTTTTTAACTTGCCTTTGCCAAAACAGGTAATTTCCAGACAAACAACCTGAACTGCGCATCTCAAGAATACACACCTTCAGCATTGCAGTAGCATGAACTTTCACTAATCTGAATGGTAAAACAAACGGTCCCAGTGTGTTCAGATTAAAAAGACTCTACCCTGTAGTGGTTTGTATAAAATGTTCATGAAGGTCGCAGCCCAATCCCCGAAAGACAAGTGTTGATATCATAAAAATCACCATGCTCAGTAGCTGGCAACAGTGCTGACAGACTTGGCAGAGAGGCCAAAGATTCAATTGACCTAAAGACTAAACAATGCTTTTTCTTTTCTTTTTTTTTTTTTTCAAATGGAAATGCTCCCTTTAGATCAGAGCTGAGATACAATTAGCATGGGCACGGTTCTCAGTGAAACAAAGCCATTCCTTATAAAAATCGTCTTAAAAAAAAAAAAAAAAGAAAGAAAATTAAAACCAGCAAAAAGTAGCTTAAGAAATTAATTTGAATCAAAAAAGTCAGGTTTACTTCCAGGAGGAAAAGTGAGTCTTTTTTCATCCCATTCCTTATTCAAAGAAAGGCACACACAGACATATGTGTAAAAATACAAACTGACTGAAAACTACCAAAGACCATTCTACACAGTATATTTGGTTTCCATTTAAATACAACCAAAGCATCTGAGATTAAAATATGTACCTGGTAAAGAGGATATCGACTGGAAGTTTGTGTGTGCAAGACAAATTCAGTTCTCAGCCATACCACCTTAACTCCGGAGAAACCCCACAGATGTCAATGAAATGGTATTGGATTTGTAATGGAGTGAGAACAGAATATTGCCCAGCATATCTTTTTTTAATATATTTTATTTTAAGCAAAAAATACAGAAGAAATCTTCCTTTGCTCCCCTGTTATCAATCAATGACCATTGCTCTGTTAATGTATTACAATAAAATATCTCAACGGTGCATTGAGCTGGTTGATTGTAATATATCAGCAGATCAATGGTTTGCAAAAAGAAAATGGTCAAATGCAAGACAATCTTCTCCAATTAGATAATTTTCAAAGATTTCACACACTGAATTCATAATGGCTTAGAAGAAGGAAGTCCACAGTGTTAACTGACTAACCAGAGATCTCACAGGGCTTTTCAAAATGTTACCATCCTTCTTGTTTCACCATTATTAAATCCAAATATAAATTATATATTAATAATTTAAGGATGCTTGTCTCCAGATATGGATACTGCAACTTGGGCTTATCTCTTGTTGTTAAGAAATTCCTACGTGCTGGCAACACACAAAATAGAGGCCTGCAGCCTACACCCTCAGCGTTTAAAGTTTTCAGCCCTTTTGTAAATCCTGGGCACCACCAGGTCAGTCTCAACCAGTCCTACCACTGCTGCCCCACTACCCAGCCCCCAGGCTGTCTCCCCCTCTGGTCTCCTAAGACCCTGTTAGCAAGTCTTGACAGTGCCATTTTATAGACAGTTCTCAAAGCTTCCAGCACCCATTCAATAAGTCTTAAAGGCAGAAGTAATTCTTTGAAAGATTTTATAGCACTGAGGTGAGAGACAAGAAATTCAATGAAAAGGCAATATTGCATATACTCGAGAAAAGGTGAACCAAATGTATACGGACTTTGGCAGTCTCCTCTGTCAGGTATTGGGTTCATGAATACGCTATTATCCATGTGAAGTCACTAGAAATTTTGTTTATGCCAGAAAAAAATGACACAACAAACCATAGCTCTCTTCTATATTTGTGTGGTTTGTTGGTTTTCTGTTGGTTTTTTTTAGCACTTAATAATATTGGGACTGCAGAACTCAACTTTTTTTGGGCTATTCTCAGGGTTCATCAGCATCCAGAAGAACACTGTAGTGTTACCCTGATGGGAGCCACGTCACTGCAGCATCAGTTCTTTCCAGATATGTTTTCCTCTGTCTAAGACCTATTTCAGGTCTTTAATAATACTTGTCTTTAAAACCGAGGGTGTTTACAGAGTACATGTTTGCATATGTTGTATGCAAGCAGACATCTAAACATGCAAAGCAAAAAGCTGTGCTCCTAGATGTGTGATTTCTTCTTCCAACAAATTTACATCCTTCTTGTGGGAGAAATTGTTTACATGAAAAAAATAACTCTTCAACTTTGAAAGCCATAGCTAAAAGCTTTGCTCTGCATGCAGTTCTTCTGCTGCAAAGAATTTTTTATTCATATATCCTTCTTTTTCATTGACATCATATATTTCTGTAATGGTGCATAATTAAACATTGACAAATCCAAATCAATAAACATCTTCATTGGTTGGGGTGGCATCAGCACTTAGAAGTGCTGCCTATAGAGAAGCTATGGGATCTCAAGGATCAGATTATGTTTTAAGACATTGACATTTCTGATTTTCTGATTACAATAAGGAAAATATCCCTGCTTTTTTTTTATATTATGTCCCTCCTTGAGAAAGGAGAACAATAAATAAAAAATAAAATAAAAAAAAAGAAGTTTAAACAACATAAATAGTTACATCAACTCAGTGTAGTCTTCACAAGTAATATATATTTTTAGAATAAGATCTCCACATAACAAAAGTATGTGGTGATGACTTCTCTGCAGATCCAGATTATTGTCAAAGAACTAACAAGAGTAAGCAGAGAGATGGGCTTTGCTGTATGCTGTGACTCACCAGATGGAGCTGTTCCAGACAGCTGTATTTACCTGGCAGTAAATGTAGAGTGCCTGAAGAAACGCTTCTTGTCAGATATAGTGCCTTCTTTTAAGCAAATTAAATCTATCACCAATAAAGTTTGTTCTCCATATTCAAACTTGCCCCTGAAGCACACAAGCAAACAATAATCCCTAGTGCCAAAGTATTACAGACTTCATTTAATTACTCAAAGCTCAACAGAGATATTTTAATTGAGGTTTTTCTTTTTTTTTTTTTCCTTCGAATAGTTACATATGCAACAACAATGTCAAAACCCTAGCAGTGTATGTGTAGAAAATTATCCTTCTCTGCTTCTGTTTCTGCTCAAAACTTAAAATTGCAAAACATAGAACAAAAGTAAATGTAAGAAACAAGAAAAAGATTTCCCATTACTCAAAACAGGTAACACACCAGAACTCATCAAAGCCCAAACCACAGTAACGTTAAAATGAGCACAGGTGTATTATAAGGTCAGAAATACGGTCTATTATCATGACATTCTATAACAGTAGAATTTAATAATCAACTGTTAATAATTTGCATTTTTCAGTACTAAGTAACCTCAAAGGACTTTCCAAATAATTAATTCATCCTTACATCATACTTGTAAGTAGAAAGAAAACCCTGTCTTCCCTTTCTTCAATGGAAGAAAGAAACAGTAATAAAGTTTACACAGAAATTTAATGCCAGAGCAGGAAGCAGTCCCTAGTACTCAATTTTTTCTTACTGAAACTCAAACTACAGGCTGAGTGCACTGTACTGAATTAGTGCAATATAAAATATGGTGACTGTCTTAGAATTACATGTGTTGGATCTTGTATGATCCAGGAGTGCATGAAAGGAATTTATAATACACTGCTTGTCATACAACACAACATATCTCACAAGAGTGAGAAGAAAAAATTTATGTTATTACGATTCAGTATTTGACAAATAGTATAGGATTCCATAATGACTCCTAAAGGCTTCAAAACTTTGCACATCAAAGTCAAAGAGAAGTAAGGATGTCTTCAAAGTCATATCTAGTCTTAAATAACTTGTGGACTACCAGCAAATTACTGGATTGACTCAAGCAAGCAAGTTTACCTTGTTAACATATGTTAACAAAATATAAGGTCCCAAGAGAATTATTACCTCCTGTGTACAGAAAATGAAACGTTAACCATGACAATTCTTGACTTCTAAAAGCTTGAACTTCTAACTCCAGTTCTCTCCTAACATTTAAATAAGGGTCTTGAATACGTGATATTTTAGTTGTTGTGTTTTTTTAAAGGTAAAATACCTACCTTTAGGTGTTTTAGGTCCAGGAGTATCTTGCAAAGGAACATTTTATTTATACAAGGTACAAGCCACATAGCTTCCTATTATTTGAGAGACACAGGGATGAGACAAGTCAGCTAGACCAGCAGCTGTACAAAACCACACAGTGAACAGTGCAAGGCATGGGGTGAGTGGGGCAGGATCCACCCCCCCCAGTTCACCAAAGCACTGTCCACTTCCACAGAGATCCACAACATCTCAGCATAAGGGGAAACATTACCGTGTCACAAGGGCATCCATCAACACCACAGAGGTGCAATGGCACTTGCTGTAACACGACGCTGTGCCAAAAACATTCACACCTTTTTCTGTGATGTTTTCAGTCAGGGTAGTGACTAGTTCATGTCACAGTGTGCCCCACTGGACGAGCTATGAGAACTGGCAGCTCTGAACAACCTGTCTACTTCACCTCACAGTCACCTCTACCTGCAGGAGCAAAACAAAAACAAAACAACAAAAAGAAAAATCCCAAACAGTTTTGGTTTTTTTTTTTTTGCATCATTACAAGACGGTTAGGCCAAATTTTACTCTAGTTAACCAATGTGCTCTACCATTTCTGACAGTTACTCCAGCGTGACTGCGAGCGGAAATCAGGTTATTATTGTAGCTTTTGACAGAAAGCATTGTTAAAGTGATGTTGTCTTCAGAGTCTTTCGTGAAATCTGTAAACACGTTTAACATTTCTTTGAATGGAAAATATGGCTTGTCAATCTATATTGACTCAGTGAAAAGAAAAGCCCAATATATAAACCTTAGATCCTTCAAGCATTTATTTTCTCTAATGATTAACTTTACAATATAATTTCATCCTTTCACAAATCAATCCCATTAATCATAAGAACTCAAAATGAATGTTTACACTGCATTTGTCTTCTGATTTAACTCTCTTGGACAGTGGTTGACTGAGCAGAATACAGTATGGGGAAAAACATAGTATAGGTACTGCTGCTGAATTAAGACCACAAATTTACTAATACAGAAGGAGTTACTGAGTCTTTAATTCAAGTTCTTCAGGGGACAAAAGCCCATCCCACTGAATATTATGGCTTGCTTTTCTGAATTGGTTACAAGCATACTGTGACTAGGCATCATGGAGATAAATCCATGGCCCATAATCTATACATTTTATAACATATACAAGGATATTATTAGTCATCCAGAATACCCTCTTATGCACCATGTTTAAAAAAAAAAAAAACAGGAAAAGTACTAAGTACTCTCACCTGGGAGATATTAAGGCTTCACCCAGTTCTTCTGAGGCTGCACTGACACAGGGCCATACTCTGAGACAAAAAAGTCTTTGAATGATGGCAGTGGCTTAAGTGAAGACTGTAGCTGAGAACCAGTTTGCACTCAATTTTATTTGCAAATGAACAAAAACCAAAATGGTAGTAGGGGAAAAAAAAAAACCAAACCAAACTAAAACCAGCCTCAAAAAACCAAACAACGCAGCCAAAAAGAAAACCCCAGAACAACCTACTCACAGGTGTAGAACTGGCTCAATGCTAGTCCGGCGGCTGGGGAAGGGGCTGCCCGGATGCAGTAGATTTGTTCCTAGAGCAGCTGGACTGTTCCTCACAGATAGTGAGGTAAATCTTCAAAGGAGCATCTAGTCATGTCAGTCCTTGTGTAAAGAACTTGATACTGCCAACATTCCCTTACTTCAGCAAATAACAGGAATCTATATTTTTCAAATAGATAGCGAGATAAGACATACTTTTTTAATCCCCACTGTAGGAAGACTTTAATCAATAAACCCTCCTGTTTTGATCTACAGCCAGCCAGCCCGTACACCAGAGTACATATTGCCCACAAAACAAGCCAGGATTAGGCTGTTTGAGGGTCAGTCTTATTGTTAAACTTACCAAAATTTTATGACTGCTTTAATTATATATTTAATACCCTGTAACAACCTGTACTGAAGGATCAACAGCAGCTTCCCAAATATTTCTGAGACAAAAAAATAAAGGTTGGGGGCTTTGTTTGTTGTACAGTGTAGCAAAATGTTAATTTAGATTTTCTTAGCAAATAATGTATATGGATAATTGTGGGAAGCGTGCTAGTACCCAGTCTGATATCATTAATACTCATTTCATTGAACAGAAACATTTTCACCCCTGTTTTCAAGTTCTTTAACAAGAAGTACATATTTCAGATGCAGTGTGGATGGAGGGCAAAATAGGAATTAACCAGATTTTATATCCCAAAAGAAATTCATGGTGCTAGATGTTCTTGATAGGCAGCAAGACCTTGGTGTAATAAAACACAATTGCTGAAATATGAAGGTATACCAATTTAACTCAGAAATAGAGTTTACATGCTTAACAATAAGGTCTTGACTGTAGTCAATTCTTGTATCACCCATAGTCTCTTTATCAGGACTTGTAGTAAAGGTCTCCAGCCCATAGTGACGTTACTGTGATGACAGAATGTCAAGTGAGGCTTGGTGGCTAGTGATATGCAAGACAGATAAATGGCCATCAAATTACCTCATGTGAGTTTCCAAAAAGTCTGTGAAACCTAACATACAGATATACAAAATAATTAGCTATGTTGCCACAAAACAGCCTTCTGCCTCACAGCAATGTCAACATTGAGAAAGCTGGAAAAAATTATACTTTCTATTCTGTGTATCCAAGTATATACATACACATTGTGAAAGCAGTCCCAGAGCTCACACATTTTAATTGTGCATAACATTATTAAAACAATTTTCTTCAAATTTGTCTTCATATGTAGGTCTCAGCATGCCTTACAAAACAAAGGAAACTTGAAGAAAAGATTCTCAATAGTTAAGGCTGCATATTTAAATTCAGTATGCAATTCCAGGAAAGCAAACTCAGAATAGGCAGCCAATATGGCAAAAAACTCACAAGAATTTATGAGGGTGTGTAAACAGTAAACAATAATAGAAACAGGTTTTCTGGCTGTAATTATATTGGATGCTAACGGGCTGAATATATATAGATAATTTATATTGTAAATACCACTTGAGATTAGAGAAATTTAATTTAATTTTGCAAAAACAGCAGTAAAGAATTCTCACCTGATTTATTTTGTGTAAGATTTTGTCCTTTCCCCAAAGCCACACAAACATAGGCAAGGCCAGCACATGTACAGGCCTTACCTTAACAAGGGCCTTGTGGCACTGTGAAGTAAATCCAGAATAATTCTGGATCTTTCCCATTCCAGATAAAAAGAACCCTTCTGATACCTCTAAGTAGAATTAAAGTTTATATCCTCTATTTTAAGGTTCACAGCTGCTGGAGTTGAGTGTGATTACTGACGCTTGAGTAGGAATATTTTTATTTGAGAGAGGGAAGTACTCATCCTTCACAGGTGATGCATCATAGAAGATGGCAGTGGGACATATCTGTCTAGCTGTTTTGTTCCTAAAGTTGTCCTGTGCTTATGCATTTATCTATTAAAATGCAGCAATTTCCAGGATTGATCATGGTAACCTATAACACCCTGCAACATTATAGAACAGGTTAGGACAGAAAGTGAAGAATAGCTCTTCCAATTAATGCCATACAGGGAAATTCATTAGATAGGATGCAATTACTTAAGCTGGAATTTGTCCAGCAGCTGGAGATCAGCCAGGACACTAGTTTAACATTAAAATGCTAAATAAAATAAAAATAAAATAATAACAAAAATAAAAAGTATCTAAACCAGTGAAGAATTTCTTATTTCTTGATCATAGTACCTTGTTATCCAGTCAATGCAGAGAATCTGTGATACTCAAAACAGGCTCTCTTTGTGACCTGAAGGTAGAGAAAAGGGAAAAAAAAAAGAAATGTTCTCTAGGGTCAATTTATTCATTATGATCTCCCAGTTAAATATATGACATTCGCGATTTTTATTACAGATTTGGAAAAATTATCAAGCTTTGAGAAAATTTCAGCTGACTTTAGAAATGATTAAATGGAACTCAGAACAAAAATAAGGAGCTGACAATGTAAACATGCAAAAAAATCTCCCCTAAAATTAATGCAAAAGGACAATGATGGATGTTAGACACTTCTACTACAAATATATATGAAAACTGTAAAATCTGCACAAATGTGAATGATCTACTTGCACATCATATGCAAATGATATTGCCATCACTAGTCCTGAAAGTCATCATCATCACTTCTAGGATTTCCCATGGATTTTCCCAGTTCTCCTTAGGAAGACTCCCATTAAAATCCTAGTGAATATCTGCACTCCGAAGTACACTAAAAAATAAATCTAGTTAATCTGAGAGCAGCAGAGCTAATGAAGACTGCTTCCCAAATCCCCACTCAATATATCCAAGTCTTCCTCTATGCTACTTACAACCTCCCTCCACTCTTGCATTCTTGTTCAAAATGAGGACACAGCGCAGCCACCTCCCTCCCGGATTTCCTAATTACTGAACAGGGAAGAGGCAGCGCAAGAGCTATATTTATGCTGCTTGGCCAGCCGGCACAGGCCTGCTCCCAGAAAGAAAATAACACACTTCCTTGCAGCAGGAATCCTAATTTGCATCACCTTCTCCTCTTGCCAGTAGCCAGTTTCCACAAAATTGGTAGGACTCCCACAGTAAACTTTGGTTGAAATTAATTAAAAGATTCCAAAGTTATTTGGGGCAGGCCGCCAGACAAACAGTGTGACAGCATAACCTGTGTTTCCTTAAGAAAGCAAGCTAAAAATGGAAACTAGTAGTAATTATTATTTCCGCATACCATGAGGCCCAAGTTCTTGACTAAGGCCTATAAACACTACCATGATAGTTATAATAAACAGAAAAATTGCCTAACAGAAGGAAGAAGAGTAGATAAAATGATAACACAGCTTGCATTAATTAACTACAGAGCTCACTATTCACAGAGGAAGTTGCCATAAGTATACAGACCTGGAGCCAAATTTTCACTAGAGCCGAGTTCCCATTTGTTGAAGATGCTAAAGACAAGACAGACATTTTGAGAAATACCAAAAAGTCAGCAATCTCTAATTAGGTATCTGTAGAAATATTGAGAGAAAAAAAAAAAAAAAGAGAATAGTCTCTTACTGTTCATTGTGGCTGGGAGCGAGGATGTCCCAGCAGGAGCTCTGGTCTTTTTAACTTGGTGGGGGGGCCAATGGCCTCAGATTGCCTTTTCCAAGCCTGACTATCTGAAAGGCAAACAATAGCTGTAGTAATAAACCTAACATTACTGAATAATTAATTCAGAGTAAAAACCAACAATTGAAAAAAACCAAAAAAATCAAAATGGTGAGGCATCATACTAGAACAGGAACATTATTTTAAAGTAAGGATTTCATGATTCTTAAGACACTGCCTCCCTTGCCTTTCTTAGAAGATGCTTAAACGTCATTACAAAATAGTAAGATTTAATGGGATACGTAGAAGGGACTAACATTCTGAAAAAGAAAACCCTTAGAACACCAGGCAGATGTAGAGTAGAAGAGCATCTAAAAAGTGATGATTACATGACTACATTGATGAACAATGAAAACAATAACAACATTAGTAAAGTCCACTGAAGCTAAATTTTTGCTCAGCAGCTCTCAGAAACCCCTTAAGAAAATCCTACCATCATTCTGGGAAAAAAAACCAACACCAACAAAACAAAGAAATAAAAAAAAAACCATCAAAAAAACCCCACCCCAAAACATGTTTTCAAATTTTTGATAAAGTAGTAATTTCCTCAGATACCAAGATGTCCTCTTAGTGGAAATAAAACCTTGAACCTCCTGAAAAGCAACCTTTAGAATTAATTGCAGTTGTCTTTGCAATTGTCCAGGTGTTCTGCAAGGTATCCTGTAAGTCAGTATTGCCAGATCCATCTAGAAGACCTCTGTTTTACTGCACACTTAAAATTACACAGGTCAGCAATGGTCTCAGGAACAAATTGTAAAATGTTCCCATCAAGTGCTGCTTAATACACATTTGTGTGCTAAGTGGTTATGCTTCACCTCCTTATTTATGGTTCTGCACTTCTTTTTCTTTTAAATAGGAAAACAAATGAATAGATTTTCCAGTCTGTCACACCACCTCGCTGTAGAAGTAGTCAACCTATTATGCAGAGTTAATCATCAACTTCAAAATGTATTTTGAAGACATAGAGGTCCTTTATAATATTTGCTGCACATCTCTGCAACCTCATTGTACCAGAGATATGGGTGTGCCTAAGCTTCTAGCAAGTAGACCTAGAATACCCCAAAACATTGTCATACAATAGCAAAGAATACATTTTATGGGTTTATGATGGAGTAAGCATAACTGGACAGAGTTCTCCAACAAAACAGGTTTTTAACTCATTGATCTTGTTTTCAGGAGTGCTACAAAAATGCATCACAACATAAAATGTAGGGAGAAACAAAGCTACAAAGTGGTCCTGGCATGGATTACAGTCAGGTCCTTTGCTGGGGATCCATTCTATAATGAATTATTTCTTTGGGTCCATAAGCGCTTTCCAAAAGCACTGGGAATTCCACCATTCATTAGATACACCTGCAGTTATATTGAATGCAGGCAGCCCTTTCTCCCCCCAAAAGATCCAGATTTTTCTAGTAACCACAATGTCTCCAGCCCTCCCACCCCTTGCTGCCTTAATTTTACTGTCCCGCTCAAAGGAGTGAATTTCAAATCTCTGGCATCCACAGCAAAAACCTACCTCTGTCAGGGTTCTCCTCTGCCAGACTGACTGAAACACTCCAGGTTAGAATATCACAAAGATATAACTCTAAAAACTGTTTAGGTTACCTAAACCTCGAGTTAGATTTGATTTAGGTAATTTAGTTTTTTAAAGCTTAGCATCTATCTCTGAAATTTTATGCAGAACTTTAGTGGTAACCAATGCAAGTTACAAAGCATAAGACCCAAAGTGGGCTAGTTACGGAGAAGCAGAGATATTGATAAGGGTGGCTGAAGTTGCTACTGGCAAGTCGCTTTGGCAGTAGCTGAGCCACTTGCAGAGGAGTCAGAGAGTCCCCTTTGGCCCCACAGTCCTCTCCAGCCAAGAGCCCTCAGAGCACACAAAAACCCTGCCCAGACATGCTCATAACACCAGGGGATGAAGTAGTTTCCAGACAACCCACACCTCTCCACCTGTGATGAGGCCTGAAGTGTGAGCTTATTCCTGGCTTCAAAAAACACACCAGGTCTCAGGTGCTTCATGACACACATTTTCACAATTATACAAATTGACCATTAGTCATTATTAGGAAGAGATCAAGAACCAAAGTCACAAACACCAGCCTTGTTTTATATTCAGGTATAAAAGCTGTAAACAGAGCCTTGGAAATGACTTGGCAAAACCATCTCTATTAGTTTAATCAAAAAGGGAAGTTTAAACACTATCTGTGGCAAGACACATCGTTAAAGCCAAACGATGATCTCTCAAGCAAAGGATAGTTGTAAAGTTGCAGGCTGTAAAAATGAAGGCTTGCTAACCTCCTTAATGATAACCTTGTCCAATAATAGATTTGATTTCTTCTTCACAACTTTTGACAATCTAGAGAGAATTAGGTTTAAAACAGAGGTGGTAAGTCATCACTTTTCTACCACCAATAGTGCCTTAACAAGCCACACAGGCCAGAAGTAGTGCAGTACCATCAAATGTCTTATAATGAAAATCTATTTTATTGCAGGCTAAAGTAAATGGAGGGTTTCATTGTACAATTTAAAGAGAATATGGCTTAGTGGTTCAAAGGAAAGCGTGAAGGAAAGAAGTGGGGAGAGAACCCCAGGCACATAGGCTGCACAAGAGAGTCAGTGACTTGGTCTCTTTGAGAAGAGACTCAGGAGAGTCACAAAGAAGAAACTGAGAAAGGACAAGGACACGGAATGCTCCTTCTCATCAAGATAAAAAGGAAAACCAGAGAGTACTGCAAGCTTCATTTTGAACTTTGCAATGACATTCTACCAGAGGGACTCAAAATCCAAAGCTTTTTATGTCTTTATGAACATTTTGAAGAATGAGACAGAGATTAGTCTCATCGGTCTGACCAGAGGGATGTAAACTACCCCTGTTTTCTCGGAGAAAGCTTTTATTCCAAACTTCGTAGCTGCATATGGAGCAAACGTGGAAACATTGCACCAAATATTTAATTGGGACTTCCTTTCAATGTGAATATTACAGTTACCTCAATCATTTTAAAACATAGTTGTCCTTGGTGAGGCCATGTTATAACTGGCACACAACACGTGGAACTCAAAAAAAAAAAAAAAAAAACCAACCCTAAAAAAAATAAAAACGGAGCAAAGAGCTTTACAGGATATTTTTAATTGAGTTTGTGGTTGAGGCCAATCTTGTCTAAATGATTATCTTCATTGGATGAAATCACTCGCATGACGAGGGGTAAAAAATTTAGCTTTACATAAAATATATCATACCCAGAAAGGGCAGTGATACTTCTTATCAGGGTAGGTTGTGAAGATGTTAGGGCTGAGAAAAGAGAGGGAGGGAATGTGCAAAGCTCTGGTGAGTAAGAGCTACTGGCCATGTTTGGCTGAGGTTTGTTACAGAGCTCTCTCCCTCCCCACATCAAAGATGTCATCAGCAGCCTCTGAACCAGCAACTGTCTGTTCCTGTCTGGCCTCTGAGCTTTTTGCTTTCCTACTCTGTGGCGATTTCAAGGGGGCACGGCTGTGTGAGGGATACCATCCTTTAGATGAGCTAGAAACATATGGCACTGACCACATGTGGTCATTAAAAAGTCCCACGCCAATTTTTGCAAGGCTAACAATATTAGCCCCAGTATCCTGGCCAAATTCCAATATAGGTAATTATATTCTGGGTAATGACATACCGGCTAGTTTTATAAGGTTTAATATACATTGTGGAAAGTAGCTTGCACCTAAGGGCTCCGAGTTAAACTCATTGCACAGTCAGCTGGGATAAAATTAGAGAAGAAACTACCCAAGCATGTCAAATGTTTAAGCTTTAAAACCCTGGGTGGAATGAAACAAAAGAGGAAGGGATCCGGGGGTGCTTTAGCATAATCAAGCTGGCTCATGCCGCTGAAGACACTGCTGGGATCGAGAGCTCGCTGCTGCGAGGAAACTCGTAACAGTATCCCCACCTTCAGCAGTGGGTGTGCGTGCATGTTAAATTACCAGGTTAAGGAAGAAGATGGAGCCGTGTGATGCAAAATGTTGCTTGCTGGGGTTTTTTTCTCTTGCCCTCCCCCAGTAAAATCTAACCAAATCAGAGTCTTATTAAAAAACAACCCACCACACTTCAAATACTCACGCCTGTTGCATGGCATTCCTGTGACCCCAGCTCAAAATGCCAGAAGGGGTATGCTGCTCTTTTACTAACTTCTATTTGTCTGATCTTGCCCCACTTGAAGACATTCTGCCAACAGAATCCAAGCGCTGGATCCAGCTGTAACCGCACCCTGGCAGGGTACCCACTAGGTGCTGCTGAGGAAAAGCTCTGAGGCTGATGCCCTGCTCCAGAATAATCTGGGCGGCAGGACACGTCCCTCTGGCACACCATTAAAGTCAAAAAGGGGCACTGGGGACATGCCACCCACACCTCAGTTGAGACAGGAGGCACTCACCTGCAAGGGCTTACTGGCTTCGTTCAAAATGGTTTGACACGACACACACACTTGGATGACACAGAGCGACTTGTGATGAAACACAAGTAGACATGGCAGGCCTAGGGACTGAGAGAACGATCACTAACAAAACGGTTTGGTTCTTTGGAGCTCGTAAAGCTTTCTCAGGCAGTGCACGCCATTTCAAGCATTGAATCAGCCTGGAAACCACCCCCCAACATTTTACGCTATGCAGGATAGAAGAAAACCAATTTCTAACACAAAAGCACAGGTAGAACCAAAGCCACAAAAACAGCTTCAGGTTTGAAGCCCCACCTTTGCCCAGCAGGACACCCAAAGCAACGGCACTGCAGTACAAGGAGCCGTTGTTTCATCTTGAAATGTAATTCAAATCAAGCTGCAATTTTGATTTCCCAGCTTATGAGCGGGTGTGGGCTTCTTTTGGTGTTACCATCCGGTCTCCAAACTTTAATCCATGCATTTCAGATGTTGGTGTGTGCAGATCCTATACTCCCAGGCACACCAGCTCATTTCAAGGTGCTCTGTGCTTCTCCTGGGCTTGGATTTCAAGCTGTCGAAGGTGGGAGGCACAGGCTCTCCCCCTGCTCTTCGCGTACAGAATACTGTTTCATCTCCTCAATTCCTTTCTCCATTAAAACACATTCAAACATAATTAGTGTAACATTAAAAATGGAGGAAATTTTGTAATTGCCAGTTGTTCCGTAGCCATGGTTACATCAGAGATTTATGCCGAGCGACTCCGGCCTGAGCACGCACAGGCAGTTAGTGGGAACAGCAGTAGGATAATGTTTGTGTGCATATGCAGGTGTGCTGACACACGGGTTTGCCAAAAAATTTAAAAAAAAAATAAAAAAAAAATGAGGGGGAGAGGATGGAGGGGATGGGGAGGAGGGAGAAAAGGGGAGAGAGGCTGAGGAAGAGAAAGGAGGGAGGACGGGGAGGGGAGAGACAGAGAATATTCGGTGACATTTAAGGTGCTAATATCTGGAAGTCAACCTTTAATTTGACAGCTTTTAGTGCTAGTTAATTTCACTCATCCAGACGAGGTGTAGGAAATTTGCAGCACCTTTAAATTATCACGTTTTTCCACACTGCCTGAGGCCTATGTGGAATACCTGAGCCATACTTTCTGCCCCCCTCCCTGGCTCCCCCCTCCATCCCTCCTCCCCCTTTTTTTTTTTCAGGTCAGTTGAAGTAAAACTTTCATTCCCTTTCTCAGACAATTAATCTTTAGCTAATTGAAGCAGGAATGCTGCAGGATGGGTTTCACTGGGGCCTGTAAATCTCATTTAGCAAAGTGAATTCCAGGCACATGCTGCACCTAATGATGTGACAGGTGGGCTGCACCGCAAGACAGCAGCCGCCGAAAAGTTGATTCTCATTAGACCCTCGGAGTCCTGCAGTCAGTTTTCTGATGGCTGAAGAACACTAATCGCATCTGTTTGCTGCTGGGTGGGGTGGGCAAGCTGGGGGGGGGGGGAGAGAAAGGCAAGGATGAGAGGTGGGGGGGGGGGGGGGGGGGGGGGGGGGGGGGGGGGGGGGGGGGGGGGGGGGGGGGCTCCTTCCTCTCTTTCATGAGTTAATATCCTTGACTCCTGCCCAAAAAACCAGCAGGCCTGCCTCCCACCATGCGATCAGCCTCCATTCTGCTGACTCCTACAGGGTGCACCCTTTTTCTAATTAACTGGAATGGCTATGGAAAGCAAAAGAGGCCTTGTGTTGGGTGAACCAATTATTTTGAAGGGTATTAAGTCATCAGATTTACTTTTATCTTGATTGCATTGTGGAAATCGTGCATAATTAATGGTGGGAGCTTATTAGGAAAATGATTAGGCAAATTACACAGGTGTCGGATGCATTTTTTATGATAAATTTGCTAGAACAATCCTGCAATTCCATCTGTTCAGCTCATATCAGAATGTCACTCTGGAAGAAATTAATGGTGCAGAGTCGCACAAAGTTACTGGAGGCCTTGGATGCAGATTTATGTTTTAAAAAAAGATACGGTTAAAATTACCCAGCAATTTCCTAATAAATACTTGATGTTACAGTTCAATAAATTACTTATTTAATCTTAAAAGAAAATTATAGTCAGCTGGAAACTAAAAAGTGGAGAAAGCATAAACCTCATTTTGTCAGTTTGATGTGTATGTAAATAAAAAATAATCATAAGACATAATAATTCTTTGCTGTGGGATGCTGACTAGAGACAAGCTGTCAGTATCTAAGTACTTCTGCTAGGTATTTTTTCCACACTAAGGCTTGTCTTACAAATCCTGTGCTGGTTCTGAGGTAGCAGAGCCAGTTCCATTTTTGTGTAATTTCTGCAGTGTTTAACAGCAGATTCTGGGGCTCTCTTATGGGGAACTGGGGAGGATGTCAAACGCTGTGCTTGTGTACACCCTACTTTCACCTTGCTTTTCCTACCAACACCAGAAGATGAAAATTGTGGACCTAAAACCCACAAACATATTGTCCTTTGGAGCAAACCAGTAAATGAGTGCATGGGATTTTTGTGTATGAGTGAGTGTGTGTGTGTGTGTGTGTCTGAAAAAGCATGTGTATGTGCATTTGTAGAACTAAACCAGTGAAGCACTGATATTCTGTCCCTAGAAATGCTGAGAAACCACTGAGGTGGATTAATTATTATACAGCAAATAAAAAAGCTCATATCCTATAGAAGCAGCATAGTATTGTACTATCAAATATAATTTGGTTTCATACAAAACACAAGGGGGCAGAAGTCGCAGGAAACTGGGTGTGTGAGTGGACCATGACAAAGAAAACCAGTTTGGAACATAAAAATCAGTTCTGAGCACTTTAACTGAAGAATATGATTTTTAGAAGAACATTTTTCATAACCTGGCTGGCTCATTGCTCTCACTGTTTTTACCTTTCTTTCAGTACAACTTTTAAAAGAGATTAACCATGCAAACATATTTAAAACGTCTGCTGTCTTCTGCAAGGACAGCTCTGAGGAAAGCACAGCCCTGGATGTCGAGTGGCTTTGGGTCTGCATCCAAATTTACCTCAGGGTCTGCTGCATCACCTTAGATATGTCCTTTTATATGTCCTTTTGTCCACTCTCCTGGATATAGACCATAAAACCTGCCAGCTAAGGGTAGCTGAGAATACGGTATTTTGCCCCAAGAAGAGGATATGGCTGCTCTCAGGGTTTGAGGCACCCCTTCAGGATTACTCAAAACAGCACAACAGGCCCCTGAAAAGTATGTCAACACTGCAAATGCAGTATATATTCAGCCAAATGAGCTACTGGCTAGTTCCATAGTGTAAGGTACTGTCTGGCACCAAAGGTAAAGGGGCAGTAAAGGTCTCAAGTACAGTTTGAAAAATCCATCTAAGAAGCTGAGTGAAAAAGGTTGTGTTTATGGCTATTGGCATGGCTATGAAGACACCTTAAACATCTTGAATGCCTTCAAAAATGCAAAGCAGACTTGCCCCATTTGGCAGATCCTACCCTGTGGTACACCAAGGACTATCCTCCTGCCCAAACTTCATATCACTGTGACTGTACTACTTCATTCCTTTCTCATGTTCCTCGGTGTCCCAAGAGCTTACTCATTGCCACAGTGTCCTTGGAAGAAAGGCGTACTGGCAATGTGGCATAGTCCATTTGGGGATTTCTGTTCGTTTCAGGACCTTTAGCTCATCATAATGTTATTAGAATAGAAGTAAGAACCTCACTCTCTTTTGGCACTCTGAAAAGGAAGCTAGTAATGATCACATTTTTTTTTTTAAATGCTTGGAAATTTACAGCTAAAGAGCAACCTATGAGAGAAGTGCATTATTTTTCTCTCTTATATCTGTCTTGTTAAATACTGATGATACCGACTTCCTTGACTTTTGCATCTGATTAATCCTTCCTTGTAACGTAAAGCAGCTGATACCACTCACCACACTTGTGGTGAAGGCAAAAGAAGTGAATTCTGAGTAGCTTCTGCTAGAGGAACCATGGTAGCAACACCTCGTGGGTGGTTTATGTCCACTATTTATGGAGTTCTCAGCTCATCTGAAAAAACCAGCTCTCCTTCAGACCATTCTCTATGCACATTCTTTGAAATCTACTTTCATATCTCTCATTGTAGGATCTTCAGAAAAATTACAGGGGTATACAAGCAAATATGGCAAACTAGCATGCCCCTGAGTCAATTTCTTACTGCTTGTTAATTTAGACTATTGATAAATCTTGGGTTTATTCCATGAAAGCTATCAGAACAATATAGATTAGTGCTGTTAAGCACAGCAGGTAACCCTAACACAGTTACTGAAATATTAGATAATATTTGAGATAAATTTGAAGTTAGAATTACTATCTTCTTACATTTTAAGGGATGTCCCTTATCTGGTGGCTAATGACCCATGACCCATATCCAATAAGGAGTTGCTAAGCATTTGATCAGATAAAAAGCTTGTTTTCAAGCAATCATTATTCAAAGGATCCGACACTGTGATACTAATGTGTGATTTTGTACCATGAATAAAACATTTCAGATTATATCCCTCAAAAAATCTATACTGGAATTTATATAGGTGAGCAAAAAAGGGTCAAGTGAATATCATAGAAGGAGATAGAGACCTGTTTAGATTAAATTAAATGGGTTAGTACAAAACATAGGACCAAGGGTCATGGGTTCAGAATATATAGTCCTAAATGTAAACCTGACATACAGGTTACTTCCTGGTTTCACAAGTCTGTCCCCATCTTGAAAAAGATTTTCCTAGAAGATTTTCCTATTTATTCCTCGAAGAAACTATTTATTCCTAGAAGAGTTTAGCTAGTCAGTATCATTGGCTGGCAAGACAAGACATAATATTAGGGAATCAAGAAACTGACATGTCTTTTGCAGTTCCTTTGGTTAATATGAGAACACAAGAGAAAATTGCTGCCTGGCTAGCCACTCACTTGTACAAGTCTCTGAAGTATTCCTCATCCAGTTCTCCTTCAGGTGCCAGATTATCTGGTTTTACCCAGAGGCATTCCGACAGTCCAAAGGTCTCTGTCTCACTCTCCAACCTCTTGATGAGCTCTGGGAAGCTGTAGGAAGAAACCTGTGTTAGAGACATACTCTGAAAGTACCGTTCCAGCCTGAGTCAGCACATTTGCATAGACATGTCCCTGGAGCCATCATAGCAAGTGAGAGACCCTGCCAAAGCCAAGGCTCTCCTGTGAATGGCTCTCCACCAAAAAGCAAGTACAGGCAGTCTCTGTTCCCAGGAGCATGGAGCTCAGGCAGGAGGGAGAAGCTGATGCAGAGAAATTCCTGGAGTCAGGCAGGAGGTTACTGGCAGTAAATGCCAGAAACAAAACCTAACTCTCACTCATCTCAATCTAAGTCTCATGTACCAGCCACACTGCTTCTTTGATTTTGAGTGCTGATATGGCACCATATTTCAAGTGTACAGTATCCCTCTAATACTGTAATCAATATTTATTTTTAAATTAAACATTACTTTTATTTTCCAGAGCGTCATTCAGTTTTCTGTAAGCCCTACCAAAATAACTAATTCGTAGCCCTTAGAACAGACAATTAGTTCAAAACACGCCTTTTTGTAGTATTTTGTAGTATTGACAGTATGACATTTTTAGCATATTATAAGTTTACAACTAACACCTAGCCATTTCCAAGCACTAGATACTCTGAAATGTAGGTGGCAAAAACACAAAGCTATTTGTTTATCCAATTTTCTGAGTGTATCTCCCACATAAGAGTTTCAAAGTTTAGCCTTTCACCTGCAGAACATTAAAGACTTGGCAATGTTTTTCCCCAGATCAGATTTTCATTAGACAACAACCCAATTCATAAAAGCTTCTGAAATGATTTTAAAGGATTTTTTTTTTTTTTCTGTCTTGGTGAATGCTAGAAAACAATGCTTCCCTTCAAAGATAAGTGGAAGGGCCCAAACACAGATTCTATATCTAAATACCACAGACATGTAGGACACTTTGGAGATCTATTCTTTTTCCAGATTTTCATGTCTTGCCCACCATGTAGAAACAAGATCTTTTTCTGCAAGTAGATGTGTCTTTAAGCATGGAAGCCTGGCTGATTGAAGCCTTTCACCAAAACACCTTTGTATTTCATTTTAGAGGTGTGGGTTTAAATTGATGAGGAATGCCATTGGGATGCTACTTTACAGATGGTGAGCAGTAGAGCAGGCAGTACGTCCCTCTGACGGGGAGGAGGCAAACCCTTCATTAAAACATCAGCTTCCCCCAGAAGCTCATACTGTCTGACATGCCTAACCTGTGTGCATATGTCAACACAGAATGCTTGCTAATGTTGCTGAGGCTGTAAATAAGGGTTCATACTATACTATGAGGGAGATTAATGAGTAGAGTGCTTCCTTCTCTGCTGGAGTCTGAAGTAGGTTCCCTATTAAGATGCAGTATCTGTCACTGTCAATAGAGACATGCTGTGTGGGTGTGAGGGGAGGCTAAAGAGATGTCTCTGAATCTGGTAATTCCTTGCTTTTAAGGGTCTGGTGCAGGGAATTGACACACTTGAGCAACATCAACTTCCTGAAATATGTTTGGCCAAACATGGCCAAATGAAGGGGCAAAGCAGAGGAATAGGAAATATTCCCCTTTGAGGAAAGTACAGAGCTTTCTTCTTAAACTTAGAAAAGAAGAAAGAGAAAGAAACTGGTATCCTGTGCATAGGCCATGCAGATTCTGGGGAAAGTAGATGGGAGAGATCTTTGCTTCTCCTATTATTCTCATTGTACGTATTGAGAGCTTTCTCTGTCCTTATGATAAATTGGATGTCTACTTTCCTTACCCATGCTCCCTTATCTCCTCTTCTCTTCAGTTCAAGTTAATGATTAGTTTTGTTTACTTGTATAACATCCATTTCTGTAGCAACACAATGTCTTACAGAAATGTCTCATCTTCACGAAACATTCGATATCATCCCTCTGAAGGAAGGGTTATTCATTTTTACATATAAGGAAACAAAGCACAAAGAGACTCACTGCCTTACCCAAGTTTACACTGTGGATGTGATGGTGAAGAGGGGTTCTTGATTTTGAACTCACAAGCCCTTAAACATGTCCCTGCTCTTGGACCTGGAATCAGAATGAAAGATTCCCCATGTACCCCATGTCTGTGTTTCAGTGAGGAGTGATAGCAATCACTCAGCCTGGGCCAAGGAAGGTCTTTCCTAGATTATTAAGGAAATCTTTTTCTACATGTTTGAACTAAAATGAATTTCTAGATCTGAAACTTGCTTCATACAGTTGAATGATACACACAAGTTAAAAATGTCTACACATTTAAAGACATGTACAACCCACTGGCTCCTATTAAAAGCCCTAAGGAACATATAAGTTTCTGCAAATGAGCCTTTCTCCATTAATTAGATGATCAGTCTTTTTCCATTACTTAGAAGATTGAATATAACACAGAATGATACTATCAATTTTGTCCTAACACTTGTGCCCCCTTTACAGAAGCTGAAAGAACCTGAGGAACTTATCTAGCCAGTATAGTCATTAATTTGAAAAGAAAAACAGTGTAACAATATATTACATTAAGATTTTTAGATCTAGTTAAGTTCAGCAAAAGCAAACAACTATGAAAGAAAACAAAAATTTGAAAATGGAAAAATTTTTTGGGGAAAAAAAGGACCCTATGCCCTAAAAAAAAGAAAAAAAAATTTCAAGATTTGCACGTTAAAAATTTATCTCACTATAGTATAATAGAATAATAGTATAATATCTCACTTTTGAATAACAGATCACTTCTTTAGAATAGAGAAGTGATAAGAAGTTAGATAAGAAGTTAGATAAGAAGGGGAAAGAGAAGACTGGTGTAGAAGGAATACTACTTTACCTAGATCAAACATGGAACAACATTGTGGAAAAATAATCAAAATGAATGATAAAAAAAAATAATTGAAAATCAAATAAGACTTAAAATGTGAGGAGAATTCTTCTTAGAAAGAAAGAATTCTTTCTACATCTGTGATTTAACAGGTCTTCATGCTTTGTAAAAGTAGCTGCCAACAACATATGGAGTCACCAAATTTAAATGACACTAGACCAAATTTTTGGACTGCAATGAATGACATCCATTGAAATGAAAGAAATATTTTGTTTATAGGAAGGTGATCTATAAAGCACCTAAATAGCTAAGGGAAGTCCTGTGGGAAATGGAAGTTATTGGACAGGTAAGTAGAGCTGGATTTCAATAGGAAGTTATTATGGAAAGAGGAGATGAGGACTGGGCATTTCATCAATGATGAATCTGCTGTAAAAGCAATGACACACATTGTGTGCTGACTCATGTCGCTAAATTGATAAAATATCTCATATCAGAATAAGCTTTTTTGGGGAGAAGAAATACAATTCCTGCTTGGATCTCCAGATAGAAGTTATCAGAGTTATATATAAAACCCTGTATTATAGAAGCAGATATAATTGGTAAGATACCCTTTTTCCACAGAAGAGATGATTTGTATGTCTATCTCTCTGATGATCTGATATGACGAAAAAGATTCAGATAACCCCAACATCTATTGACCCATGTAAAACAGCAGGGTCAGATGCTGTCAACTGTATTTTTTCCTGTTTCTAGAAAGAGACCACTTCTCCAAAACATTTTCCTTACAGTTTTTTGGATGAAGAACAGACAGCTACAAAAATATAACTAGATTCCCAAAATGGTGGGAAGATGGAATTCTGTAAGTTTTAGGAAAATGAAAAAAGAGCTCAAAAGGGCTCTCACAGGAGCTATGGTACAAAAACTGCAGAAAAAGACTCCATATAAACAAGATTAAACTTAACATAGCAACTGTCTAAAACGCAGCCAAAAGAGTGGAATGCAAAGATGCAATTTTGTTGGAAGAAAAGGACATGTTTGCATAGTAGTAAAACCAATTCTCACCCCAAAGTTCATCTTTGGATGACTTTTAATAGAAAAAGAGAGGTAGAATTCAAATTGAGTGGTTTGATTTGTTAATTTTTACTTCAAAACAGATGTGTATTTTTCACTTAATGAAAGAAATACAAAGAAAAAGGCAACCAAAGACCCTATAATTATTTCTCAAGTATTTTTTATCTTGAATTTACTGTTATAAATTATCCTTCTTTAAACAAGATCCTCTTTCATCATTTTAGGTTCTGAGTGTACTGAAAGGAAAAAAAAAATCAATTAAAAAAATTTTTATTACCCACCTTTCAATTTTATGTAGTTCAGTCCTAAAGTCTACATTTTATAAACTACTCAGGCCTTTCTGGCATGGAAAGGAAGCAGCAGTCAATTTCTTAGATGGAGGACTGACAACTCTCAAAGATTAATGACATTACTGGTTGCTTATTTGGCTGACAGTCGGGCACCGCTTTGTTATATTTAATCTCAGCAAAATATTAGTTAAAATGGGTGCAAATACCTGTGCTGTACATTAATTTCTGTTTATCTTCTGAGGCAGCCCCAGGAAGCAGTGAATCTCTGTTGAGGGATCTCAGCATCTCAACAGTCACATCTTGGAAGAGTCTTTTGAACTCTGCTTTTTAGAAGTAAATTAGATGAAAGACTGTGAGAAAGAAGTGTGGATATATTATCACAGGAGGAAGCAGTCTTTCACACAAGTGGACTTGGAGAATGCTCTGTGGAGTACTTCCAACAGGTAATGCCAAGTAATTCAAAAATTAGAAAAAGAAATGAAAAATAATGTCTAGAGTTAGGTCTTTGCAACCAAACCCTGCCACCTTTCTCTAGTCATCAATATTATTCTTTCAAGTGGCATTAGGATTTGTCACTAAGTGTATAACTGCTCTTTTCTAAAGGTAGGTAGCTGAAAAATACAAAATATAGGCGATGCATTTTCATATTTCAGAGTTTGTAAATCATTATAGAGACACGTTTGTTAGCAACCCTTGGCACTACACTTCCTGGAAAAAATTAATAGATTACATCCTTTGGGCAAAAGTGACCCAACCCAGCAAAGATGCATCAGACGTTGCAGTCAATTTAAAATGAAAGTGATAAATCTACAGTAGCAGTATTCAAGTTTTAGAATATGGCTTGGATGATTCATTCCGTACAAAAAGGCACTAGGGATTTTAATTACTCAAAATTAGGTAAATAGCAACTTGTAATAAATGGCAGGAACACAATACAGAACACTCTGGATATGAGCAAATTCTTGCAAAGTCATTATAAAAACATTTGTGCCCCTTGAAGTCAAGCTTCTACAGCAAATCATTTCCATTCAAAAAGGAGGTTTTAAGAATTCCACATGAAGCCAGCTGCCTGTGTGTTCATTGCATTGACATAGGTATTGCCACAACAGAACAAGCCATTTTAACTGGTCTTTTCCAAATGGGTCCTTGATGATCCATTTTGAAAGTTTCAAAGGTTGGTGGAAATCCTCTACAGTGCATTCACTGTACTTCCCCACTGAGGGAGGGAAGAGATGTTTTTCATGCCAACTAATCACAAAATAAAGTCTTCTGAAAAACTACGCTTAAAAACAAATAAATATTTATTTACAAGGAAAAATGGTTAAAGGAAGAAGTATGAAGGACCTGCCAAACAACAGAAAGTAAGTAAAACTCCCCACAGCCTCAGAATTTTTTTTCTCTAACCTACCAATGCAGTCAGGACAAGTAAACTAATAAGGCAGTCTGAACAAACTCAAATAACATTTTTTTTTCTGCAACCTTAGCATACCTAGCTGATTATTTTTCAGTACACACACACACACACACACACAGAGTGCAACAATTTATTTTAATGTAATGCTGCCCCCTTGTGCTTTTGTATACAAGGAAGTTTTTGTCAATAACCAAGGTTTGTAGCAACTAAAGAAAAACAAGAAATCAGCCTTTTCTTCAGCTCTGAGCTTTCTTACAGATTTTTTCACTTGAGCAGTAATTTGATCTTATGCAACAATCAGCAGTCTTAAAGCCTAAGGAAATATGAATTAACATAAAAATTAAAGATAGGGTAAAATGAAAGCACACCATATGTTAGCAAAAAGATGAAAAATAAGGACAAAGGTCAGATCAAACAAAGTTATAGTAAGCTACTGAAAATAAGTGCCAAATAAATCCAAATTTAGATTTTATACATTAGGTTGTAGTATGCCAAGACAAAGAACCGGGTTTTACAGAGGAAGGCAAAGGAAAAGCCATATGGCAAAATGGGAATGAGAACTCTACAGCTCAGGAAATCAGTCTCCTTCACACTACGAATCCAGTGCCCGTCAGCCTTTTGTTACCAGCTGCTGGAAATCCTTGCCATAAGGTCTTGTCAAGGGTGCCACGTTAAAGGCACTACGAGATTTTGAGAACCTCATACAAGAACAGTATCTCTCTGAAAATTTGGATCGGAGTCGATTACTGATCACCTGCCTTTGTAGTTCTAGTAACCATGGACTGTCTGGTAGATTTGTCTTCCTTAGAGATGGGCCCCCATTAAATTGCTAATTGCTTGAGCTAGGAGGACTTGATACCTTTATAGATAGCATAGTTTATGGCTGAAAACAAGAAAATTCATTCTAGCGTGTTTTAAGAAAACTGAATGTTCAAAAAATTTTATAAGACAAAGTGAAGCATTTAGGCATGATACAGACCCATGGAAGTATAACATCGATACTTACAGACATTTCTTTTGAACTTTAAACAAGTCCTGCATCCTGAAGCACCTTTTTTTTTTTGATGACTACTTCCTGCAATTCCATATGAATAATAACAAGGCTTATGTGTTCATTTACCTTTTAAATGCATATTAGGCAGATCTATTTTCTTTGAAAATACACATTGTGTTTTCAAGCTTTCACAAGGCTTACTGATAATCAGTAAGCCCTTACTATCACAGAATAAATTCCCATACATAGATATCTATATAATTACTCTGTGTGAGTGTTGTATCCAGGCTACTGAATACATCCATGACCCTTACTGATCATTTTTCTTCTAAATTTCACAGCTGAAAAAAATATTCATGAATAAAACAAAACAAAAAATACCTATTTGGGTCAAGAAGACTGTAACAATTTCAGGAAATGTTTAGTAAAAAAATATGAAAAGGAAGTTGGAAGTGTTTTGTTCTGATAGCTACTAAATAAAAGAAACACTCCCATTGTCAGCTAGAATTGTTTTTCCTTTCAAATTTACTGTCTTTGTATTTTAAATGTTTCTAAGATTTTACAAAATCAGTGAAATTAAGCTAAACAAAACTCTTTGTTTCAGTCTGAATAACACCTTCAATTTGAACTGAGATAATTTTTCAGCTTTTCAGAATGCTAAAGAAAAATTGAGTATTTTTTAATTTAAGGCTAACCTGAAATAATTTTAAATTGTGTATTTCAACTTGGCCATTGACCTGACTAAAACCCAACAGAGATATTTAAGAAAGTCTACTGTAAATAATATTTATCTCCAGAATTTCTGTTGCTTACCTTGTTTCATTACATCTTATCCTTCTTATTAATTTTTGATATGGAAACTCAGCAGATGCCTCGTGCATAGCTAAGAGTCTACAGTGTATTATTAGAACGTGTGAAGAAGCATGCGAAGTGCCATCCTCTGATTTTCCCCTCTCTCTCATGAACATAGATCTAAAAGGTAGATAATTTAAGTATGTTGGCACTCTGTCTGAAGCTATGCTAGTCATTTTTAAACTCCGTT
The DNA here is from genome assembly GCA_004320125.1 of Scolopax mira. NCBI lineage: Eukaryota > Metazoa > Chordata > Aves > Charadriiformes > Scolopacidae > Scolopax > Scolopax mira. The sequence goes on from BJBW01007781.1 coordinate 49,921, forward strand.
TTCTCACTTCTCTTCTCAACATATACGTCTTACGTAAATTAAATTAACTTGGCCAGAATCACAAGCTGAGCGTCATCCTCTGTGACACCCAGGTGACAAAAATAATGGGCTGTAAAGCAACTGTAAAAACCTGTCAGGGAATTGTCTGGTTACAAAAAGAAATTGTGTCTCACCGCCCACACCTCCTTGCGGCTGTTGGGAAAAGAAGGAACTGCAGTGGTAGGTCCTGGGGCAGGAGGGGTCATGGGGGTAAGACTGTGGCACTCACTTGTTATATTGTCACTCCAGGTGCCAGATCTGGGATTTCGGGAGATGTAAGCAATGATACTATGCCCATTCACACCTGAGCAGAACTCGCTGCAGAAACAATCTGACTGATAGCCATCTTAATAGTGATTCTAAACTTGTAAACCTTCTTTCAATTAATTCAGTTTAAAAATCTAAGTTCTATTACTTTCAATGACAATGTGGCTAAGGCCTCAGGAACTTTTGGCTAGTGATGGTCCTTCAGAAAGTGCTCATTAATAAGGGAAAACTTTTACTGTGTGCTTTCTAAGCAATACATAACCAGTAATATTAATATGCCTTCATTTCTGTTTTTGTGGGCCTTGAAGGAAAAATATTGTTGACCTTAATATTGCAGTGCTTATAGTTTCTTCTAGTTTCCTGAACTGATTTCTCTTGGATTCTTTCAGGATACTATTCTTTGCTGTTTTTTGACCTATCTTGTATTTTCCTCACTTTCCTCCATTATTTCTGTGTTTTCAATCAATTCTATTTTCAGATAGATGTCTATATTTTTTAATAAACTTTTGTTATAGTTACTGTGATCATTATTATTAAAGGACTTTTACCCACCCCACCACCTTCTTCCACCATTTCAAAAAGACATGTAAACAAGGCAATTATTCACATCTATCTTAGGGTGCCTGAGACACTTCTAGCAAAAGCAGAAAGAGTCCTCTGGGGTCAAGCCATAGCAAAAAAAGAGTTAGAGTAGTTTAAAATTGGCTTCTGAATTTGTCTTTGGCATTAGGTTGCCTATACTAAGAATTTTTAAACAAAAATTAACAATTGTGTGTCAAAGTTTGGCTGTATGAATGCCTCCCAAATTATTAACAATAGGCATTAGTAAGCACTCTACCACCTGATCAAATATTTATCCTGCCAAAATCTAAAAACACCCCTCAATTTATTTGTTACAATATAGCATGTTGTGGAACAAGCTAGGCAGTTCAAGCCCAATTTTTTAAGTCTTTCTGAGGCAAAAAGTACAGGTGGCATGAGCAACAATTCAGCCAATCAATTTCTAAACAACTCCTGAATCTATTTGGCACTCACTGCATCAAAACCAGCGTCTCATATTAAAAGCAAGGAAGCTGCTTTATTAGAGAATGGAGACTACTTCACCCACATGTAGTCTTGTTTTCACTGAAAGGTCATATTCGGGACAAATGTATTTCTGTGGTGACCCAGTCACACTGGAAAGCATTCATCGTTGTAATGGCACTACTTATGCACCAAGTTTTGTTGCCTGAGTCAGTGGCTGACACCACTCTTGTACACGACAGCTTGAATGTCTGTGTTAGCTTTGTAGCCAGAAGCGTACAGCATTGGAGACACATCTGGAAATTGGGTTTTATCTCATCTAAGCCTGGAATCTTCAGTACTACTTAGATTTATCTGGGATGAAAGTAAAACCTTTCCTAATTGCTTGTGTTTCAAAAAAAAAAAAAAAAAAATCCAGTCAGAAAAAAGATTAGTTCTTTTTAATGGCAGTTTCATCTATGAGGATAAAAATACATATCGATTAATTCTTATTTGACCTAGGCAATTTAACTCACTCCTAAAAATAATAATAACAATAATTTTAAAAAATATTAAGTCTCCTGCGTTTTATTTGTGAGTGAATCCAAGATAAGTGTTGACTGAAAACATGTGTGGCATATCTTGTAAGAAGCCAACAGAAAAATCAAAAATAATACTGCTTACAGTGAAACAGAAAGCTTACGGCAAGGATATTGAGACTTAATTCTTGAGAACAAAAAAAAAAACTGGGCTGGGTTTCAGAAAGAATTTTTTAGTGGAGAGATCTGATGAACCACAGCATAGTCTCCCAAGACATGAGTCTTATTGCATGAGTTTCTTAAAACAATGCAAAGCACTCAAGAGTAGAGTGTAGGGAACAATCTAAATTGGTCCCCCGGGTAAGGACTAGCTGACCTAATTGGTATTTCCCATCTTTAATTTATGTGATCATACAGTATGCTGTTATCTTTTCATTACATTAACCCATAGGGTCAAACATTCCTCTTGTGGAGTTCCTTGGCACAAGCAGATCTGCACCAGGGCTCAGTTTGGCCTACACTATTTAAATATGAAATGAAGTTCAAACATAGCTGCAATCAGCCTTATGGAGTTATTTTCAAGCAAGAAGACCATGTGTTTCCCCTTTATGAAAGACAGATAATTTTATCAATGCAAACTTTATAAAATATAATACCCATCACATATTACATGCCAGAACAGCACTAAACTACTTAGAGTGGTAAATAAAACATTAGTTTGTAAAAGTATTTGTATTCTTCCTCACATTATTGCAATGTTTTATTCATATCCCACTTATATATTCTCTTCATTCTGTTAATCTAAGTGACCAGCATGTGATCAAACATTACAGTTCTACATAGTTCTTCTTTCTTTGAGATTGTACAGCACCTCCATCACCTTCAGGGCAAGAAGAATGCCACTGTGGCAGTCTCAGTTTACAAACATGTGCCTTTTAATTTGTCTATCAATCTCTTTTCACCAGCCCGCATCACTGATGTAAAGTAAAACACTGCTAAGTTCTGGAACAATCTTCAGATTAAAGTTTCTATAAAATGAAAAATATCAGTTTTCTGAAAGTAAGTGAAGGTGGCAGTCCAAAACAGATCTCTTCAGAGGTCTACCAATGATGTGGAGATGTGTTTTTTAAGAAGCAGAAACATGGGCAATAATTCTCTCATTTATTTTATTCTTGTTCTCTCAATTAAGGACATCAAAATATCTTAACCTATGATTTCCAGTCTGCCTGAAAAATGCTAAGTAACTGTAAGGAAATAATATGCCTTTGTTTATTCATTTGTAAAATGACTCTGGAGTCTTTCTGAAATTCTTGCAAGGCACTTCATGGCAGTAGTGACACAAAGTCAAATTTGCAAATTTGCAGCTAAAAACTTTAGGCATTGAGTGAGTTGCTAAAAAATATTTCATCTAAACTGATAAGTGATGGACAGACAGAGAAATGGTTTCATATATAATCAATCAAGCAACAATTCAATTTTCTCTAAGAAAGTCAAAACCTGCTGAACTAGAACTACTTGGATTCTGAGATGCAAGTGTGCTTCACAGAAGATGTTGTGAAGGCCTTTTATATCGAGCCTTTAGGACCAAACCCCAAAGACATCCAAACAGAAGGATGACATGGAACAGCTTAGATGGTGTTGATTGTGTCTGTATTAGAGGAACCTTAGAAGGCTTTCTGGTTTCTGAGCCTGCATCCACTGTCTGGTCACATCCAGCCTTCACGCAGGTTCTTAACTTGCTGTTAAGAACATAGTAGAATTGAAGAGCAGGACTAAGGGCTTCTCACAGCCAGCTACAGAAACTGTTCTTTATTTGGTCCATTTATGTCTTCAAAAGAAGGCACTCATAAATCAGAATTCTGATCATGACCATGTAAGAAAAGTTTGTCTTTGACCCATGTCATGAACTTTAAAAATATTCATCTCCATGAGGACAGACATCAGGACCCAACAACAGGATGGAATCTGCATGTAGATCAACAGAAGATGAAAGACTTCAAGCTTTATACAAATGGGGCTGCAAAATCAAATGGGCTTATTAATCTTAGGTATAAGAAGTCATAACAGAAATTGCATTAATTTCATTTGAAAGATTTTTTCTTTTTAAAATTTTGTTTTGCTTTTGTCAAGAGCAAATATTAATATTTTTCTTTGAAAATGAAAATAAATGTGTGAGTTTGTTTTCTTTTCTTGTCATTTTGTTTCCATAGCCTGAGAAATATGCTACTTTTAATCTTGTCTCGGAGAATAGAAAAAAAATAAAAAGAGTGAAGATATGAAGGGTGAAATTTCAGTGATAATTACTGTGCATCAAATAGGTGTATGAAGCCCAGTACATAAAATGCTTTCATCATTTGGGGGAAAAAAAAAAAAAGCCCCTGAAAAATCTATGAACTGTCAGAAACAGGGTGAGAATTGCAAAGATATCCTATCTGCATTACCAAAGGGTTACTTCGTCAAGTAACTTATAAGTTACAGGCACACATCACTGTTGAGGGAAAAGTAATTTGTTGTAATCATTTTTAATTATAGTTATTCTTAATTATCTTTGCTGTATGTTTAAACATTAAAATACAAACAGTGCTGCCATAGCACAGATGGTTGGTGCCTGCTACGCAGACTGTCAGGCTTCATTTACGCACCACTGTCATTTTTTCTTACAGTTGTAACTTAAAGAAGTAATGCGCTTTCTCTGAATCATAATTATTAATGTTTTAAGAAGAATATCTACCATAAGGTACCTAAACAAAGACATTCTGAAGCAAAACGCCTTCCTACAAGTTTCTCTACAACAGAGGCATTTGAAACCTGAACCCAAAATCTGGATGTAACACGGAAATCATATTCATAAGGGAAAGCCTACAGGCTAATTCGAGCTGTAAGAAGCTAGGATTTGAGTGCTGAGGGCAGGGCAGCACCCCCTACAAAAGGAACAGAAAGAAATTACTAGATTTTGTTATTTTTTCCCCACCAACTGTGGTTTCCTCTGTCTTTAAATATATTTTAAATAAAAACTAGGTGATGGGCTTGTTCTCTTTTTACTGCTGCATGTATAAGTACAAGCATACTGCTCCATGCTGTATTTATTTGTGACATTAAGAACCATTTTCCCCAAACCAAACTGAAATATTTCTAAAAATGATCTATCACTACTGCCAGAGCATCTTTATATCCTGTGAAAGCTCAGAGTCATTTCATGTGAATTCTCAACCCAAGAATGTAAAAATAAGTTCAAAATTATGTGACAGAAAGTCTCAGTTCTGGGAGAAATTCTTCTTTCTTCAAAACTGATCCAGGGAGATGAAGAGCAGGGGAGAAACGTGAAAAATTTACAAATTTAAGTACTCAAGAAAAGACTGTACCTGGCCAATAAAGTTCTTCAAGGAGATTTGAAAGGTGTGATTGACTGAAGATACTTCCTGAGCACTAGTTTGAAACATTACGTGGAGGAATAAATGATACACCATAAAAGATGGATCAGTGGATGCAGGAACAACAACAGGCAGGTTTATATGTTAAATGGTATAGCTAATTGTGCAATAAAGTGATGTATCACATATAGATTTGTGTAGACTGGTACTGACTTTCCAATCATCACTTCAACTTTGTCATCATTCTATCATGAAAATGGTATCTTGTTCCTTCCGGAAACTCCATTAGCCTAATCCCAACTATTCTGCAAATTACACATGACATGTATATTAATGATGCCTTAAATTTTATGAACAATTATTTTCACTCTTTCATTCTCTGCTTCTGTCAGTTCTCAAAAACACAGTTCTAATTTGCAGGACAGAGCGATCCTTTAGGTTGATCTAAAGAGATACCATTCCCATATTCAATGACCTTTTTGTCATGACAGTACTGCTTACAGCAAAGGAGAAGAAAAGAGCCAAACGCATATTTATTTGAGCAGAGTCCATTTAGGACTCTTGTACCAGCAGAAAACCCAACCCATTTCCCTGAAGACCTGGAACTTCCACTGTGGTGAGTGACTCGGTGCCACAGAAGAAAATTCGCCATGGATAAAGCTGACACAAAACTTGATTTACACTTGCAATACGGAGCTGAAACAAGCATATGGATTTTATGACAGGGTTTTACTTCATAACATGTCTAGCACAATGAGACCAACTTGCTGAGTGCATTTAGGCCCTACAACAATGTGAATGTGAACGGTAAGAGCATTACTGAAATGAACAGTTAGTAACAGTGGAAAGATGCCTGTTTTGGATTTGTACACTTCCATCCACATCACATTTACTTGAGCCATGAATGCTCACTATGCTGCTCCCTCAGCATGCTTTAATTAATGCTTATTCCAGAAGAAGAAAACCACGCTCGCTCTGTGAAGTCCCTTACTTCATTCCTGGTCCCAGTATCATAGGCATCCTTCAGTATTTTATGCCTTTTTACGGTGGTAAGGTTCCACAAATGGGCTCATTTTTTTTCCTGGAAAATGGGCATATTTAATGTCTCATTTCTCATATGTCATCAAAAAGATACCATGTAGTAGTTTCTGACCTGGTTTGAAAGTCTCCTTATTCCATTATCAATTTGCTGAGCCTCCTACTGCCACATTATATAGTTTTAGTGTTAATTTTTAATATTATTTTCATGCATTTTTAAGGTAAGAGTGTTTGTTTTTTTTTAACTAGAGTGCAATAATAGCTTCTCAATATTAAATAAATAATGTCACAGTGTTGAGACAATTATGATTTTTTGACAGTGTTGATATATTATTTTTTCAGCTACAGAAATTCATCTGTTTTATGTATTTTATGGGCATTTTTTAGTTCTTTACCCTTCTTTTTTGATTTTTGAAAAATTAAATTTGTCCAATTGCCAAGATGCTTACCTCAGGCCAATACTGACTAGCACTTCAGGGCTGGATTTCTTTTTTTTTGCTATGAATCAATTCAATGCACAATATCTACCTCCATTTCCAAAAGATCTATAGCAACATTCTAGAAAAAAAAAGGTGATAGAAGCAATGTTTTATGAATCAGGCTCCTTTTGATGTTAGGTAGTGGGATTAAAACCTTTGTGAAAATTCAACATGGTGTTGTCATAAAATGCAAGTCAGTATGAGACCCCATGAGTTTTTAGAGGTCTTGTGTCCTTCAGAAAACTTTTATCTAAAGAAAATAGTTTGTATGTGTGAAACCACCAGAGGCACATCCGCTTCCTAAATAATCTTAAAAAAATACATATGTAGGGGATATGAGACATGGGTTTTGACAAGTCTAAACTTTCAGAGTAAGATATTTAAGAACTTTGCTTAGAAGAAATATATAAACTACTACTTTACATAAATGAATTTTCAGTTCAGTAGAAAATCCCAGTCTCCTCTCTTTCTCCTCATCACTGCTGCTCCCATGTCCCTCCTCCAATTTTTTTAAGTGAGTTTTGATTTTTTATGCAAAAAATTCTACAATGAAAGCTGAGAGAATAGTATGTATTATCAGATACACAAAAGAACTTTATAGATAAATATTTTTTCAATAAAAATTATAGCCATTTCAATATATATCAGAAGATGAACATTTCAGACAACAGAAAGGTTTCTAAATGTCATGGGGATTCAGTGCTGTCTTGCAACATCTTCAAGAGATTTTTTGATATCATTCAGTAATAAATATATTCCATTCTTGCCTAGAGAACTCTACTCTTAACAGAAACAATGAGGCAACCTCAATGTTAATGGCTCCTATACACTACTCTGATGCATCAATATGCACTTTCCTTTGCTCGTGTTCTCCCTCTCTATCCCTTATTCTCAGCCATGCTGACTTTTAACTTGCACTGTTAGTAAAAAAGCTGAATTGGGAGCATTAGAATCTCCCAACTGATCTTTTTTTAAAATATAAAGTAAAGTTAAAAACGACTTCAACAAAAGGTAAAGCACTCTTAAAAGCCACAGACACCTGCAAAGGTCAGCTTTAAATTAGAAGCCACCGCCATTTGGGGCAGAGGGAGGAGAGCTATGGGATAAGCCCAAGAAAACTAAATAGGAACAAAAAAATAGAAGAAAAAATTAAGCCACAAAGTAGTTTAACTATTTTTTTTAAATACACACAGCCACATCACATAAAAGACAATGTATGTCTACACAATGAAAACACCATCCAACCATACAATGTTCTCAGAACGTGAAGAGATCACAAAGCATTCAGAGTAGCATCTTCAAATTATGGCAATTAACCTAGGTGTCTTCTTCTAATTAAAATCAGTGAGATTTAGGTTGTATGTTTTCATGTTTCTTACTGATTGCCCAGTGCTAAGGACTAAAGTCATCAGCTTCACATATTACAGGAAAGCTGTTATCTGAGAAAAAAAGAATTTCATCTTCTTGCAAATACTCTTAAATGTACTTGGTATGTAGTCCAGATAAAGTCACTTATTCATAGGCACCTTCAGACATAACAGATGTAGGCAGTTGGAAATTAAACAACTTTGGTTGCAATAACACTCATTAAGAAATGGGAGGAAAAGTAAGTCTTTAAAGTCATGATTTTCCATGGTCTGGAAATTTAAGTCAAGATAAATGGTTGAAAATTATAGTTTAAATTTGTATTTAGATATCTGATAAGTAAGCTGGATTCCAGAAGTGACAAGTTACTCACCAGCTCAGACTTGACTAAAATTTCAATTCTCAGCACTTCTGAAAATATTTCCACTTCCTTAAGTGCCTGAATGTGGATTTGAAGTTCAAGAAATGTTTTAAAATTCAGTTCATTTTTATGTACCTTAGGATCCTCCCTGAGAACCAACCACAATAATTTTTTTTCCTCAAGCCATATTAAAGTCTTAGTAAAGGCTATGAAGTTGCAAATATTGTACCATAAGAGCAAGTTCTAATTCACCAATCCCTCCCTGAGGATACATTTTCATAGCAACTTCTAGAATTAACTCTTACGAATTAACCTGTTAGAAGAATCACTGTAGCTGGATGAAAGATTATTACCACACACACGTAAGTGAATCCAAAAGCCACGAATGGTAGAATCTAATTCCTACTAAAAAATTATAGACTTTTTAGCTTCTCTGTCCCAGCACACCAACCCTTTTTCTATGATCATAGACAACGTCAGCACAATGGTATGATACTATAATTCTACTTTTACAGGTTGGAATGTAGTAGTATCTGCTACCAAGAGATAAACTTCTTCAAGGTCAATGACAAAGCTAGGCATTATACCTAGACTGTCTTCCTTCCATGCCTAGATTTTAGACATGGAATAAAGTAGAAAGCTACTTTATTCTCTTCAAAGGCACTAAAGCAGGTGTAAGTGACCTAGCATACTAATCCTGCTAAACAGCAGAAAGAACTGCTATTCTTTACTTTTGCTTACAAAGGTTTGACATTAGCAGAGGAAGTTAACGTGTTTCCAGTACACAAATGCCCAAATCAAGGGCCAGAACATCAGGGCTCGACCGGCAAATCTAGGCTGATTTACAGGAGCTGTGGATTTGGCACATGCTGTCTGCTAGCACACAACCTGCACAGATATTCCATGGCACCTCTGATCACTGGACTGATTGATTAATTGCCATGTTCCTCTCTCTCCTGGGGTCCCTATGCTAGGTAAGAAGACTCAACTGTGGTTTTGAGAAATTATTTTTTAAAAAAATACTTAGGCAAAAATCTTTGTGCCTCCTATGTGTTTATTTATTCATTACAGGAATCTCTTTGTTAGATATAGTATTTGCTAATGGATGCAGATAAACCTTTTCATTCCTTTTTTAAGCATGCAATTTGATTTGCAAGCAATAGGGGAACAGCATATTTGGATTGTGAGGGGATATTGGAAGCCAAGGAAACAACTTGCACACAGTTAATTTTATTTCTTTGCTTAAAGCAACTCTGTTTGATAAAAGAGCCATTAAATATGGACACATGCACACAACATGTTCGGTGCATTGTGCTGAATAAAAGAGGCAACACAGTTGCTATCTCACAAAGATATGATTTATTTTTTTTTTTTGCGACTCCATTACAAGTTCAGCACATTTTAGGATCAGTCCAGGCAGGATAGTCAAATGCAGTCCTACTTCTAAGTGCAAATAAACCTGAGTGACCTATAGCGTTGCAGATCTGAATTAATCTAAAATCTGTAGATGTTCAGTCAGAGCTAAACCCAACTCCATACCAAAACCTACCAGATATGATAAAACACTTATGCAAGTGGTGATGTCATTGCTGTTAACAATCTACATGCTGGTAGGATTAATTAGTATCAAGTCCCATAAACCTCCAACAAGCACTAAAAGCACAAGAAAGTTCAGCTGAAGACCCTCACAAAGAACAGAGGAGCAGGGAGTACAGAGGTCAGGGGATGGATGTCCTGTGACTATTTAGTAGAAGTGCAGGTAGCAAAAATCTACAAGCCAAGTGCTGTATGAGTGGGAGCACGAGGCTGCAACAATACCCTATGATATAGACCATAACACCAGACCATGATGACTGAGCACCAGACTTATACTCTCCAGGTCTCTGAATCTGTGGCCCCTCCCTGAGCACACAGATTTCATGAATTGATGCATTGTTTCCTGGGATTTTGTTCCATAATGTTACCCAATTCACATTTAAGGTATAAGTTGAAATGCAATGACTGAATTATAGACTGTACCTTGAAAAGATAAGTCATATGTACATCATGAAGCCCACCAGAAAAAATAATATTCACTACTTACTTTATTCCTCAAGGCCTCAAGTCAACTAATATTGTAGTTCCTTCTTTGCCACCGAGAGCCTAACCTAAAGTGGTTTTACTTTACAATTAACACACAAAAAAAGTTAAGTTGTGAATAGAAGAACTAGTTGTAGCCTTGAAACCCTAGCTATGGACAACAGAACTGCAGAGGATTTTTCCAACCAAAAAAATAGTTGTTTTTGGCCTTTAATGACTTATGGTCATTACTCATTATACTTTGTTCCTTCAGCATTGGGAAGAAAATCAAGTTCTCTTAATATTTCATAGACTCCAAACCAAAGGAATTGAGTCACTTTGCATCACATTTTGAAGATACTACTTTTGAAAACTGCTGTTTGTCTTAAGTACTGTTCTTTTCTCACAAAACCAGTCATATGAGAAGATCTGCTCATTTTGCACTTTCTGGCTATGATAATTTCATTGCAAATATACATTGTACAGAAGTTACTGTGGATCATTTAATTGAGGTAAATCTGTTAATTCTTATAATAAATCTTAACACAGAAATTGTAGTGTATTTTTTAATCCTTACCAAGACTGATGCTGCTGTAAGAGATTTTTGTAACAGATGGTTTGTTCTTGTGTGCGATGCTTTTCTTTCCTCCTCTCTCTTTTTTTTTTTTTTTTTTTCATTTAAAGCACATATTGTTAACACTTGACCTGATGTGTTTCTTTGAATAATTATTCTGGCATTCTTAACACACACAAAAAAATATCTGAGATTTTAATCCTTACTAATAACCTAAATATAATTTAAGAAACTAAGAAATGTCAAACATGCTTGTAAATAACACTAAGCATGGTAGGTTGGTGTTTTTCTCCATCAGCTCTAACTCTGCCTTCTGTATGTGTTACCTTCATTAGGTGGGTGACTTTAGCAATTAAAGAACTGAACCCATGTGGCACAGAGTGATGTGGGTTACCCTAAACAACATAATTCCTTTGAGGAGTTTCTCAATATATCACAGGACTGGATCCTCAGTTCTCTTCCAGTCTTTACCCAAGTGAGTAATCAATGAAACTCCTTGATTGAGCAATAACTTCTTAAGAGGGAAAATACTGAAAAGTCTTGTCTCTATACAAAAGAGATTGTTAAACAATGCTAGGAGACCTTTATTCTTCAGTGCTTTTCCATCACTGAAGTATTTCAGTGTTGGTGTTACCAGAACAAAGAGTTCAATAGGAAAAAACTTCCAAACCAGAGTCACTCACATGTGCAACATTTAACAAACCCTTCACATGTTCCTGGACAACTGCAAGTGTTTTAGTCATTTACTGCATACCCTGTGCTCAGATTTTAGAGAGAGACATGCAGTCTACATCCATTCTCTATGGCAAGGACCATAAACCTCTTAATTTACAGTGTACTGAACTGTTCCTCTAACTCAGGGCCAAGCAGTACAGTAGGAACCCACTTGTTATGAACTCACCCAGGAAAGACTCCAATATGCAATTCCTTTCACCCTTTTAGACTGGCAGAGAATAAGCACTGCTGAGACATCATCTTATCTATCTGTTGAAGGCCCCAGCTTTCATGGGTGTGTCAGGAGATGCTGAATCATCATATTATATGAAAAATGATAACCAAGTGAAACAAATCAAAGATCATGAAAGTAAAATAAGATGACAAAATGGGTCCATGCAACTGAAATGTATCTGCACTTTTTGAGACTCTCTCAGGTGTGAGATTATTCTGAGATTTCAGTCTTGTAGCTAAATAGTAATATGTAAAAAAGACAGTAAAAGCCACCCCTATCCAAGAAGTTCTGACACAGTCTTTTAGTTCCCAAGAATTAAAACCAAAACAGACTCCAAATTGTCAACTCCCTCTCAACTTACAACTCTCAGCTAAGATAAGAGTTTCCCAAAACAAGCTTGAAAATCTAAGCATCCTCTCTTTTGAGATTACCAATTTAAATACTGTGTGGATGCCACAGGCAACTGTTTTTTTTCTGTGAGGATCTACAGCACATGTCATTACTTACAGTGCAATGTTAATACTTACTATTTTCTGTCACTTTAGTACGATCAGCTTAACTGAAACTGTAAATATTTTGAATCAATGTAAAATTAATGCATCTTTGCTATATTTTACTTGTATGTCTGTAAGTATGTGTGCATATAAATATATTCCCGTACAAAACAAAAATTTTTACAGAGAATTAAGGTCGCCTACATTCATTTCTTAAGCCTAACCCACATAAAAAGTACAGTGCTAGATGAATTCATGCTAACTGGAAATCTGGATCTACAGCCACCAAGGAGTAGTAAAAAGAAAGTAGAGATGGGCATCCAAAGTAATCTATGTCCATGTCTTAGCACATAAATATTCAAGGTCATCCTCCTCCACAAAAAACCCCCAAACTTTTAGTTTTCATCAACATATTCTCTTGGATAGATTTACAAGGGGGGCTAGAGGAAGACTGTCCCTTCACTGGAAGAGCACGCCGTGGTATACATCCTGTTGCACAATAAAGACTCTGCTGTTTCAACATACTGTCTTTGCCTACCCACAAAACTCCATCCTTAGTGATACAGTCAACTCCTTCCAATAATATTCAGACACACCATCTTAATTTTAGCTTCAGCTACATTAATATCTGTTACCAACCCAGGCTTTAGAAAAATACAGAGCTGATTTATACTTTAGAAGAGAAATTAAAGATCAAAAAGATTTATTAGGGTTACTCTACCATCCCCCCTCCCAGTGCATAATCATTCCCCACCGTATATTTTTTATGGTAATTAGACACTCAGGGCTCAATCCTACAGAATGCTAAGTGTTCTGGACCAGTCCAGCAGAGCGATGAGGTATGTGCTTAACTGTAAGTGCCTGAGCAATCCCTCAAAAGTTAGCTATGAATAGGTGAGACATCCTCTCCATTTAAGCACAGGCAGCATTATTTTCCAGGATTAGGTTCAGAGGCTCAGCGTTCAGAGGAATAGATCTAAAGCTTTGTTTATGTCACCTTTGTATCTAAAATGTCCCACTGCTATTGCTGTAGCAACAACGATGATGTCAGTATTGGCACCCTGCTTTTAGCAGCAACTGGTGCTGATTTTCACTGAACAAGTTTGCGTAACATTATACTCCTTAAAGAGTGATCACCTTTGAGCCAAGCCAGCTACAGCAAAGCTGTAAAGAAAGCTTTACAAAACTCCAGGACCACTGCAACAACCACTTGAAATAAAAAATGTATGGGCAAAGCAAAACTTGTACTTAATCCAGTGATATGCTCTTGGTAAATCATGCTTGCTTATGAGCCTGCTGCTGCCAGAAGCTCCAAAAATGATGGCTGCCCTTCCAACCCCACAAGGAAATGAAAGCAGCAGAGGCAAAAGCAGACCAATTTCATGAGGGAAGAAAGATATCCACCTCTTCACTGCATGGTGCCTGTACACACACCTCCGTCCTTTTTTCTCTTCCTTCTCTCCCCTTTCTTCTTTTTTTTTCCTCCATACCTTGATTCCGTAAACACCTACATAAAGCACTGTGCATTGTACAAGCAGTTACACAGGGAAAGATCTACCCTCTCTAGTCTTGGGTTTGTGGTGGTAGAACAGAACTGATACGTTAAAATTGATTTCAACATATGTTTAAATGTCAAAATGTATTTAAATGCCTTTAGGTTATTTAGATTATACACATAGAAGAAACATATTCTATCCCAACAAGAACATACTAATATTTTAAATAAACACACGAAACATAGGGCTGACTCTCTGCAGATGTCCGTGAAGTTTATAATCTTTAATTTTTATTCCAAACACATTAATGTTTCTTACTTCAAAATGACCTGGGTAAACTGTGAAATTTGCTTAAGCTATTAAGAGTAAATCTGTCACACTGACAATTTCAAGCGGTCTCCTTATTGCTAAAAGGGCATATACTGTAAGTTACAGGCTTAATGGCTATTGCTTTTTGCCCTGATGTGCACAAGTCCTTTACCTTCACATTTATTTATTTCCTGATAAGCAATCAATGTACAAAAATAGAAAAGCCAAATGGATTAAGAGGCTGGTTCTACCCTGATCTCAGTATAAAAAAAAAGGGCTTGTTGTCATGAGTAGAATCATACCTACAGTTACAGTATTGTCACTGATGATTGAAGAGATGGGTATGAAACAGCATCAGAACAAGTACAGCTTGTCTCGTTCCTGAAGGTTAGAGGTCCCACACTCTGCTTAAGTCATTATCATGAACATATGCAGAGCACAGGAAATTTATGTGCATCTTCTGTGCTATGCAAACATTTGACTGCCTAGCCCTGTAGCTGTGGTCTAAAACCCTGTCCTTTTGACACCTACATGTCAGCTTTGCTTTATCCATGAAAACAACATAACTACTCATGGACATAAAAGCAAGTGCACGCACGAGTGTTTGCAGGAGAGCTTTACCCACGTGGACTTGCCTACAATTGACTTTAACAGGTCAGCAAATAACTATGAGGCTTCCATTTTACAGATATTACATGGAATCAGACTAGTGGAAATAGAAAATGTAATACTGCAAACTGCAAGTTGTAGATGTGCTGTGGAAATTCAGAACTGTCTCTCTTCATCTAAGACACAACTGTCTTTTACTGATGAGACCGTGTATTAAATGTTTTACGTTACTCAAGTTACACTAATTGTAACTTGAGAGTAATTTCCTAGCCCTTGTCACAAACCATGCATCAGGGGAACAAACAGTAGTCCTGTGCCTCAGAAAGCAGTTGATCCTTAAAGATTACAATAAAACCCACAGGGATTATAAAGAATTATTCAAAAATAAAACTAAAAGTGGGTGCTGTTTTGGAGAGAGCAAATGATTGGGAATATGTGAGGTGTAAACCAGAGCAGAGGAAAATTTAGTCCAAGGACCAGGAAACGATTCCTAACAATGAAGTCTAGTAGAGTGTCAGGAGGGAAAAGTGGTGGAAGAGCTCATCCGCTGTGTCACTTAAAGCTGCACAAAACAAAGTACTTGTGGTGTACTGGCTAGAATAATTCTGCATTACCACAGAGGGGGTTAAACAACTGTTGACCCAACAGCTCTCCTCACTATTTCTCTGATTCTAAGCATCACATGTTATGTAGGTGGAGAGGTAAGGGTCATTGCTGCAGGAAAATATTAACATGTGTGGTGATGTCTCAGATGTTACCGTACGTACTATACACAACTGAAATCCCTGGGAGGAAAACATATGCAGGGCAGATTTGTGGAGGACCTTCTAGTTTTATATGTCTTGCCAGGCATAATGGATTTTTACTCAAATAAGTGTTTTGAATGAAATTAGCAGCTAGCAGCCTGATCCAGTTCTCAGTGCAGCCACAAAACCCAACCTATATTTACTGTACGTACAGAAAGGTACGCTCTCAAAAAGGCAGACTTTGGAAGTCATTCCTCCCCAGGCTTCATAAAGATGCCTGCTACAGAATGGAAGGTTTTCAAGAGATAAAGCAGAGGAGGCGAAATCATTAATAAATTACAAGGAAGAGAGAGAACCAAAACATGAGACCAAGAGTTATAAAGGAAACCTGATCGCGGTGAGTGCAAAGCCTGTTAGAGACGGGCAGAGGAGAGAGAGGGGACTGCAGCCAGATGGGAGCATCGCACACACGCTGTTCCCTGCCCACCCCATCGCCTTGCAGAGACAGACATCCTCTGTGACTGGTTTGGCTGGCTGCTGGGGCCATTGACAACCATCTGAAACCCGTGAGTTAAGTCGAGTGGAGTGCTTTCAGAACAGCTCATGGCGGGATGGAGTCAGGCTGTCTGTCCATTCCAATCCACATCGCCAGCACCTAGGGTTTAATCTAAACATGGGACTTATGACTGCAAGTATATCACTATATTGGCGTATCATATTGACTTTCTGATAATGTTCTAAGCCAGTCAGGTAAGAAAGAGAAAGTGCCACTGGGTACAAATTGTGGCATCAATTCTCTGCCAGACTGATCAATTGAATTTATATATTACCTCCAGCTGCGTACTTAAAATCTATAGTTTCACTCCCTCCAGTGCACAGCTCACAGTTTAAGTAATTGCAAATACAAATGAATTTTAAAAGGATTTAGCAGGCTTTAAATTAAAAATGTGCGAACATTGTTATTTTAAGCACTCTAAATTATTTACTAATATAACCCAGCTGATTCACTTTTCTTTCTGTGTTTCCTTGATTTTTTGATCCCTGAAGCCTCAGTGGATCTTAACATACCTCCAATAAACTGCAAACAGTAAAATAATGCTCTATTTTACCCAATTAAAAAAAAAAATCTTCAAATTCAGTCTACAGAATAACTAACAAAATGTCAGCAGTACAAGGACTGTTAAATCCTGTATTAGAAACAGCCCAGTCATCAAGAGACATAAATATGCACTTAACTGAAGGAAAAAGTCTAAACGCTTAAAGTTAAGCAACTTCGGGGGGAGATGGGGGGACTTTTTTACAGGGGAACTGAGGTGATATAAAAAGATGAGAGGATTAGAAAAAAATGCATACTGCAATACATAAGCGCTCTCTTGTTATAGGACACACTTGCTGAGTCTGACTTGTCTTAATCAAACATTGCAGCTGTTTTCTGTTTTAATGACATCTTTTGGATTAATCTGTAAAATACTTGAGTCATAAGATAAACATCATATCAAAGCCATAAATTAGGTCATTAGGTCATATGAACTTGTGCTAAAACAGTGAGCACCATCTGACATTTTTCCATATTTTCTGACTTCAGTCTATTAATTGTAAAAATGATTCATAAGCTTCTTCAGAGACAATAAGGAGAGAGATTCAATGCAGCGAAAAGCATCTGCATACAGATAAAATGACAAGTCACTTCAGTGTGTCTACTTACAGAGCCAGGTCCAGTGCCAGATGATGGTTTATGTCTCCCTTATATGTCACTACTGATATATGAACAGAATTTGTTAAGAATAATCTTAAAAAAAACCCAGTTAATTCGTTTGCAATATTACACTCCCAATTTACAAGGGTATTGCCTATTCCCTGAATGAAGGACTGTGATAAAATTCTATTTGTTGTCTTGCTGGGAAAAGGTATAGGTAACTCTATATATATAATGTTTGTCCTCGCTATTTTTTTTTAATTCAATTTGTTGAGAGAAAGAAAAGGAAGCTAATGTATAAGGATTATAGCACAGTGCATAAAAACATAATGCTGGGAATTTGCAAATAATTGAAGAAAGGGTATTATTGGTTTAAAGGAAATAAAGTTATATTCTCATTATGGGGATAAACACACAATCACAAAAGAAATTTTTGTCCTCATTACTATTGCTCTTTTATTGTTAAAGTTATGATCTGAGGTAATTTGAGATTAGTTTCTCCCCAAGTAATGCTGAAGTCTTTATTCAGGTGTACCTTCATCAAAGTCAAGAGTAGTGTAACTAGAATCTGTCAAAATGACTCTTACAGTCAGCATCAGTCCTGTTTTAAGACTTCTCTGATTGTGGATGAGTGTTGTGGGGTTTTTTGTGAAGCCTGAACTAGGGCGCATTTACATTGCTTTACATCCAATATGTACCCTTAGCAAGCTGAAATCTTACACAAGTCTGGGTTGACTATAACACAGAAAATAACTTTTCCCAATACTGACTTCCCAAATTTATCTAAATCACTCGAGAGTCTTAATCTTGACTTCAATAGGAGTTAGAGAATCAGATATCCTATAAGATATGGGATGCTCATAATTACAGATTGAAGAACCAAGGCCATATACCACATACAATATATAAAATGTGCAATACTACTTTCTTCCCCATTTTCTTTTAATATGGACAATGGTTCTGAGGTTGAAAGACAGGGGAAATCCTATTGCTTCCACCAATGTTCCTGTGCTCTACCACATGTCACTGTCACAAAGCTTAGAGCTGCTGCTTTTCCAGCCAGCTGTCATCAGCTCTTCGCTCTGCTCCCCAGCTCTCTCTTGGGTACTTCAAACCACTGAATAGCCACGAGTGGCAATCGTGGCAGTAACCCACAGAGTATGCCATAAGAAACAGTGAGGGGAATAAAACCACTCAGAATCTGCAAGGGTGGGAGGAGGGACAGAGTTAAGGGAATGCTTTTTAGGGCCCAAAGCCTCCAATTCAGGGTTTGCTCTTGTTTTCCTGAGTGATTCTACCATGTGTGAGGAATATCTTTAAGGTTAATGGGATTCTGAAATCAATAAAAATGACTTACTAATGGTTCAGGGAAGTTTTTATACTACAGAGTGTGAATTTACAAGGTTATTAGCTATTCTGCAACAGCTTTCTCACTCTGCAGCGATGCACCACTTTCAAAATGGAGCGAGATACCCCCAGGAAGCCACTGCCCAGGAAGGTATTGCAGGGTGCCTGCATGCTCTGAATTTACACCCCAGCTTACCCACTCTCAGGGTTCCCTTTGTGCACAAGTTAATATATGTGAGATCAGTAACGCAAGCCGTAGGGCAATTTTTGATGATTTGTAATAAGATGTCACATACAGAAACATGTCAGTAAATTTAAGTACATATTGATCCAAATAACTGGAACAGCTAGGTTTAAAAGATTCTAATGAAGGAGCAAATTTCAGGATGGTGTTTTTTAAACATTTCCCCCCCCTATGTTCTGAGTGAATAATATGTTGTTTTTGCTGTTAACACTTGTTGAAACTGAGGAGTCTTCCATTTGACTGTGATTCTTTAAATACAGGGTAAGGTTTCATAAGGGAGCTGCGAGTGCACAGTGATTCCCTCCCACGTGCAAAGCCAAAGCAAAAAACCAAACAGCCAAATCTTTTCATGAAGAGGCAGTAACTAACAGAACGGTGTATTGCCACCACGTTACAGGGTACCCTGCACTGTGGCAGAATCAATCTCATCTCATGTACCTCGAGAATACATACACTAGCAGTTTCCATTGGAGAAAACACCACCCTTTTAGATACCTTCCCCCCCTCCCTGGTCGAATTCCACCCTGATCTATGTAAAACATAGTATAGGTTAAAAGTGATGACTCCATACAGTTAACCTCCTGATATGGAAACAATTCGCCGCACTTTGGAGGCTTTAAAATCCTCCTCCTTCTTCACCGCAAGGATCATATCGGTATTACTACTTCAGACATAAAATAATTCATCTGTGTTTTCCTCAGAAAAGAGAAATGGTTCAGAGAAAATCTTGAGGAAGCAGCCTGATCTGTCTGGTATTAAAGGCTTGTTTGACAAAACAAATTTGCAATAAACACTCAGAAAACAGGAGCCATGCCAGTTAGAATGATAGAAAATCATGTCGGAGAGATAAATGGATCATTAAAGAGAAGGTACTTGAATTTTCATTACCGATCGCTACACAATCACTAAAGGTTTCTGAACTTGTCTGGCTTGTTGATCTTATGTGCTCCTCCTACTTCTAACTATTATGCCTAATATCCATATTTTCGCATACCTTTTTGAAACCTATATATTTCATCTTCTGAAGGTATCATTAAAAGCTCTTTGTAACCATCAGAATTCATGAATTTTGATATGCATTGGCCTGAACAGTATAAGAAACTGTTTAGTGAGTAATAATGCGAACATCATACCTAATGATTCAGAACCTGCATGACATAAGTGATGGTATTTTGGTGAACATATGGATTTTAACTAGAGCTTGGCAGCACAGGACCCTTGTTTAGTTCAGCGTGTTGAGCTGCTGGGGAAACTAAATCAGAGGGATGACTGAGTTATTAGTTAGGATTTTTACCTTTCTGTAAACTTACAAGTAAAATGATACTGGAAACCAAGAGATCTAGTTATAAACAGAAGGGTAGCTTTCCATTTCTTGGGGTTTTTAGTGCTGTAAAAGTGGAAGAATAATTTTTGCTATGGACCTGACTCCTACAGTGCCATGAAGGCTTAAATGTTTAGGACCCAGTTGTCATTAACTGCCAGGCCCTATAAACATTGGCCTGAACAAGTGAAAAGAATGCTAATTGTCCAGTGGTTCAGATTCAAGACAAAACATGGATTCATTCCTAGGAACTGTAGAACTGGTACTATTTAGTCTTGTAGCAAAAGAGCAAGAAAGATCAGTAAGTTGTAGGTCGAGAAATATTTCAGATTTCTACTGAGTTGAAGTTGCAACAAAATTTGTATCAGCAGAGATGTCTCAATTTAACTAAGATAAGATTTTGTCTCAAACTGGTACCTTTGTCATCAGTATGAAAGCACTAGCATAAGACAGCAGTATTCTGCAGTTGTTACTGGAAACTTTCCAGCCTAGAAGAGACCCTGTATCTCTGGATGTTAACCCCAAGATCATGGCTCAACTTAAGAAACAGAATAAATTACCAGAAGGTAATAGGAAACAAATTGATTCCCCAGACCAAAACAAACTGTAGTCTGCAGACACTTTTCTCTTACTACTTCCATTTTAAAAGTCCTAATTTATCCAGGCAGTTCTTTTTTTTCTTTTTTTTTTTTTTCCCCTGTCTGTGTCACACTTTGACAGCTACGCCACAAAGAAAAGAAAAAATAGTTTAACAGTAAATCTGGCAGGTACAACTTTGCTTTAGAACCCTCTATGTATAAACCTGAATGGCTTGCAAAATCACCCTTAGAAACATCACATGTGTCATTGACATCACATTAAATCAAAACATATTAAATTTTCCTCTCCTTTCTGGGGAAGGAAGAGATTTTTTTCCGAATACAACTGTCTTAAAGAGTTTGAGAAGCCACAGCAAATCAATGACACCAGCACTAGTTTTCTAGAACCAGAAATACCTTGTTTGATAACAATTGATCTTCAGATAAAATATAGACATTCTAGCAAGTAATAGCATACACCTAACAGGGGACAGGAGGGTTGTGAATATAAAAGCATTAGACTTTAATTAACATATAATCTTTCTTTTCCCACTAGTACTGGAAGTTAGACGTTTGGGTGGGAAAGAGGCAAGTGACAACTACAGAGGGGTGAGTGGGAGCAAGAGTGCTGTGCAGCAAATGTCCTTGCACAGCAATGTTTCTAGTGTCAAAGCTATTAGTTGAGCTCTGTCTGGGAGAGGGGGAGTGGGAGGTGGTGGGGAACCCTTAGGTATCGGCAACTCCTAACTTATAATGATAGTATATATAGTATAGTATGTATTTTGAATGAATATAGGTGTTATCATAAAGGTCTCAGTTAATTACAATTCAGAAAATTAAATTACTGCCTCAATAATATTCTTAGCAACTTTGTAGAATAATAGAATCATAGAATTATTTGAGTTGGAAGGGACTTAAAGATCCTCTAGTTCCAACCCCTCTGCCATGGGCAGGGACTAGACCAGGTTGCTCAAAGCCCCATCCAGCCTGGCCTTGAACACCTCCAGAGATGGGACATCCACAACTTCCCTGGGAAACCTGTTCCAGTACCTCACCAACCTAACTGTAAAAAATTTCTTCCTAATATCTCATCTAAATCTCCCCTCTTCCAATTTAAAACCGTTGCCCCTTGTCCTGCCCAAAAGTCCTGTTTAATGATTAAATTCAGAATCACAATTTGCTGTTAACGATTTATCCCACAAAAAGGCTGCCTTATGATGGTGGAAGTTCTAGTCCCTATACATACCCAAATTACAGCCAAATTTGTAGTTTCCACCAATGCCAAAGGTGTGATTTCTGGTTGGCTTGCTCCTCTAGCAAACACACCTTGCACAGCAGCAGCCACTACAAGTCTCATATGTCTGGCATCAGCGCTGTTATATTTACTTCTATTGAAAAGTAGAGAGACTTGATAAAAACATTTTAAAAATGAGTAAAAAAAAAACCAAACAAACAAACAAAAGAAGATGATAAAGAAGTTAGTATAAATTTACTATTGAGTGATTTTGCACTCTATCAACTTCAGGTAGATCACCTGCACAATGAAAATTATGTAAAGCTGGTCTTGTCTTAATTTAAGCTGCCGGTGTGTCTCAACTAGTGAAAAAAAATCTGGTAGTGTTGCTTAGCACTCCTATGTACTTTCCAGCTATAGATCCCAAAGTGTTTATAAAGCTCCAGGAATATAATTATCTCCATTTCATAGCCAAGAAAATTGAAAGGCAAAATTAAGTAGTTTGCTGAGGGCCACACAGTGAATCATTTGAAGAGCCAAATTGTTCCTGTAAATCTCCACACCTAGGCAATGATTATGCTGCTATGACTCAGACAAGATATTATCCTAGAACATCAATTGCTGCTGCATAACCAGTGTCATACACTGGTTCCTCCACACTCTTCATTATGTTCAGCTGCATGCTGGACTTTTTAACTTGTCTCCACTTTGCTCAGCAATAAAGCAGGTCTCTTCATAATTTTCCCCAAAAATTTCTTTAAAAGGATGCAGCCAGCTTTCCAGAGCTGGAATTTTCTTCCTAAAAGAGTTACAAGCACTGTTTAAGCGTCTAACTTTATTTTGCCAGCTAAATTGCAGAATGAGTAAAACAATCCTATAAACATGTTTTTGAGGGATAGCTTTCCCTACCCACCCACAGTGGATCTGAGATAAAAGTCAGTGAGATCCACAACTGTACTGGCGTCTATATTCTGAAGCACAAGTGAATAATGTGATTTTCTGATGGCTACAAAGTAAACAATTTTGGAGTAATATTGTGAACTCAAAGTGTGGGCTAGTCCCATAACTTGTGATTGTACACTGGAAGCTTCATTGCTGCTGATGCAGCTATGTAATCTTTTACAAGAAGATGGGAACAAGTTTTGTCTACAGTTCAAGTCAACTAGAAACTGTGACTAGTATGGGACCAAGTCAGCTACACTGTTTTTAAGTTGATGAACCTTTATGAAATTGAACCTGTTACTGCCCTTTCCTTACAAGTGCAAGCCTGGCTGAACTTGTAGTTGGCTGCAGTAGAATATGGAAACCTTTAAAGCACAGGAGCTGACTGTCCCCGTGGACTGTAAGACAAGCTGGCAGGAAAGAAGACCCACCTGGTTAAACCAAGAGCTTTGTCTGGAACTTGGGAAGAAAAGGAAAGCTTATGGCATATGGAATCACAGAATCTTAGTAGTTGGAAGGGACCTTTGAGATCATCGAGTCTAACCACATTAAAAAAAAAACACAAAAAAACCCACCCAAACAAACACAAAACCACACCCACAACACAAAACAAAAGAAAAAACCCCACAAAAACAAGAAAAACCACACACACAAATAAAGCGCCCACTACCCACACCCCTACACCCACAACTACCTGAAAGGTGGCTGCAAAGAGGTGGGGGTCAGTCTCTTCTCCCAAGTAACAGGTGATAGGACAAGAGGAAATGGCCTTAAGTTGTGTTGGGGGAGGTTCAGGTTGGACATTAGGAAAAGTTTCTTCTCTGAGAGGGTTATCAAGCATTGGAACAGGCTGCCCAGGGAAGTGGTTGCGTCACCTTCCCTGGGGGCATTTAAAAGACATAGCTATAGTGCTGAGGGACATGATTTAGTAGAAACTTGTCATTACTAGGTTAACAGTTGGACTAGATGATCTTAAAGGTCTCTTCCAACCAAAACATTTCTATGATACTATGGAGGACATGAAAACTTGTCTTAAAGATAGATCAGTCCTTGATGATGCTAAAAAAGCAATCAAATGGTTGAACACAAAGCTATATTCTAGGTCGGGCTCCCCTCTAACATCGGCTTTTCGTTTGTGTGACTACAATAATGTTCAGGTAGGCTTAGTGGTTTTTGGTTCACATACACTGCTGAAAACCTGCCCTCACTTACACAGGAAATGAATGCTTTTGAAATTTGTCCATTGTCACATTTTGAACATTTGCTCACAGTAACATCTGAACATTGGCTGCATATAGAAACATTTAAAAAATTTTGTAGAAGGTGCTGGTACCCTCCAATAACAAGAGATACTATAATCTGTATAAGTTTTTATGAGTCTTCTGCCAACAGAAGCATCCACATGAAGTACCTTCCATCCTAGCAAACAAGCTTATGCCTTTCAACCGTAAAACTTATTCCATTCAAACAATTAAGCAGTCAATTTTCTCTCAATGCACTGTATAATCTCAAAAAGATATACTAAACATAGCTAAAACCTTTCCAATGACCTACTATTTCAAGCCCTCATTGCAATTTTACTAAAATCAACCCGTGTCTTTCTTACCCATATGTCAACCATATCTGTTCTGCCATCTCTCTTTTGCCTTTTGGTTTAAGATGAATTTATCTTTCCTAATTCCAACTTCACAAGTGCTGCAAGGTCCACAGCTGCTGCATTCTGCCGCAGAACTGCTGCATTTTAGTGGTAAAACCAGCCCTCTTTGACAACATTACAAAAAGTTACTTCAAGGATTTACCCCACCAAAAACTGAACATTTTTTCTGCATTTTTAGTCCATAAATAATTTTCACAAATATTTTCACAATTAATTTTTTCTTTTCACAGATTTATAAACATCCAGACTAAAAAAAATCTTGCTATCATACTCAAGTCTGACCATTGGTGTGCATAAGTAATAGAATAGAATCTTTTAGAGAGATATTTGATCTCATTTTAAAGATGCCAAACTATAGTGAGTTTACTACTTCCTTCAACAAACTGTTCTAGTATTTAATTATAGAAAGCTACATCTTTTGCAAGGGAGAATTTGTTGAACATCTCTGCAAAGGAAAAAAGCCTTCATCTGTCAGGTCCCATCTACATCCATTCACATAAATACATACAGAGACCTGTAAGGTCCATCATAACTTAAGGCTTATTTGGCAGTATCTAGAGCTATGCAGTGGTCCTCCTTACTTTGTTCTGCTATTTATTTCTATATTACTCCTAAAGGGCAGGTCCAAAAGGTGGACAGGGTCTTTCCAGCATGAGGTGTAGATATGTGGCTTAGCTCCTTGGTTGTAATCTTTCCTTTTATCCAGCTAAGGATTAATTGCAGTGAGAGCTCATGTTGTGGTAATAATTTCTGAGGACTCACCAAAGTCTTTTTCTGAGTCACTGTTTTCAGAGATAGTGTCCCTAAATGTCTATCCTAATTGTATTTTTTTGCTTTTGGCTGCATTTAAATATGTTTTGCTGATTCTTGACTATTAATCAGGCAATTCAAATAATTATCTAAAAGTAGCCCAACTTTCTCATTGGTTTGTGCAACCCAATTTTGTGTTCTCCAAACCATTATCTAAATGATAATTTAGATTTCAACCATCTAAATGGTTGAAAAAAATACTGAATTATTTCATATCCAATGAATATTGGATCAAACTTTGATCCACGGTCAACACCATCAGCAATGTTGTAACTCTCTGATGTTTCTTCATTAACATCTCCACTTTAAGATCTGTCACTAGGGCAGTTTTTAATCCATTTAATGTGACTTTTTAATCCAGTATGGTGCAAGCTGCTATAGATTGCCTGGGACCCTTGTTTGTTTGCTTTTTAAAAAGATGGTATATATATTTCTAAAGAAAGTAACTTGGAGAAATTCTAACATACAATGAAGAACATTGATGGCAACATGTTTGTATCAGTCTAAGGAGAACTGGAGGCTATAAGTAGAGAAGAAAAAGGTTTTATGTTTGTTCAGTGATACCTATTTTGCATTGCATCATGGGGAGAGGTATTTTCACTAGTCTCCCAAAGTATGGAAGTAAGGGCCCTACAAGACAACAAGACAGAACTGACACCTCCATTTTCTACATTTTGATAAGGTGGCTAAATTTAGCTTCTTAGCTACTTCCTTTGAGACTCTTCGGTCTAAAATAATCTAAGCCTGTTGATATGAATATGTTCAGTTTTAGCAGTTGCTGTCTTACCTCTTTCTTTGTTACAGATGGCAAACTTTCATTTTCATGCACAACATCATATGGGATGGATACATCCTCCTGTTTCATTCCAAGTGCAGAACAGAAATATTTATTAAACATTTCTGCCTTTTCTGCATCATTATTTATGATTTCCACCATCTGCATCTTCAGTGAAACTATATCTGACCTAATATTCTTTTTGATGTTAAAATGTTTTTAAATTGCCTTCTTGTTGCTTTTAACCATATTGGCCATTGATGTTTAACCAAGTTGTTAATTTCATTTATCTATTACTTAAATTCTTAGTATATATACCATTCTTGATATGTCATTATTGTATCTTTTTATACTACTTTCATGTGTTTTAATCTGGGCATTTTGACTACTGTACCATTTTCTGTGCAAGTTTATTTCATGTCACTGAACAATTCCCAGTATTCAAAAACACTTCCTAATTAAAATTTACATTCCTGCTCAGAAATTACTCAAAGTTGGATAAACTGGCCTTCTAAAACACCTAAGTATGTCTACTTGGTGTTATATACCACTCATATTCACAAAGTAGATAAAACCAAGTTGTGATCACTAGTCCTTAACTCTTCTTCCTATTTGATGGTCACTGGTGGGCAATATTTACCTCTTTCGCCATCAGAATTATGTTCAGTTTTGAGCTTCTTTATGAAAGATGAATTTCTATGCTCTGAGATTATCTGCTATTATTTTTAGAAGCTCTAGGGAATCCTGATGCTGGCAAAACAAAATCTCAGCAAATATTCCCCAGTTTAAACTCCAGTGTGGTATCAGAGGGGCTTTATCTCCCCACACTGAAGGAAAGATGTTGAAAGAGCAGCTCATCCCACTGACTACAAGGTTGTTTTTTCTCTATAATGTACACGGATATCCTACCTATAGTTCTATTTTAACTCAGAAGTACTAAGTTTCTGCCACTTTTTTGACTCTTCAACATGCAACATTGTACTTGATGCAACAGCCCATTTCCAATCCCTCTTCCTAGTTTATTAAGATGATTTAAAAATTTAACCACTTTCAGTGAGATTCCAGCACTCTGTCATCTTACCAAATTTCAGAAACCTTCACCATATGACATTTCTTATCATATATGAATACTGCCTCTGCCCCCTTATTACCAAGATGCCTGAATATCAGTTCACTATTCTTTTACAATGTAATGCATCCCTTGCATGTCTGGTATCCTGGTATAATTCACACACGCAGAGGTGCAGACACACAAGTACATATCTGCCCTATTTTACTTTATTATACTCAACTCCATGCTTAATTTAAGGCCCTTCTGGCAGTTTTTCATCGACTAGTGTGGTTTTTACAGAGGTGGTCAACAGAATCAGAGTTTCCCATTCTGCTGGTAAGAAACCATCAACAACCTGTCAGACGATGCCTGACAATGTATTAGTACCAGCCTACATCCTGTTAACTTAAATCTCACCTAGGCTTGACTTCAAATTCCTCATCTTTGATCTGGAAAAATAGAAAATTGTCAGTTGTCTTCCTATTTCCCTGAAAAGCCCATTAGGTTCTTCCTAGTATGGTGTCAAGAGAGCTGTCAAGGAATGCACTTTATTGTCCTGCTAAGGATGCTTTCATGGGCTTCTTCAAGGTTGTCCTGGTCTGAACTACATTACAGTTCTCTCTATGAATGTTAATTCAAAAGTCACTTCCTACAGTTACTCAAACTACATGGAGAAATAAAACCACTTCATTTACAGCAGGCCATTGTCTTGCAGGTAAAATGATCAATTATAAATAGATAATGTATGACATAATTGCCATGTGAAACAGCTTGCAGGCAATCCGTAGACTGAAATTCTTTGCCTAAACTATTAATCAAATAACTTCAACTGATGAACAAAAGAATTCAAGTCTGCACTTGGATAATTTGCAAATAGGAAAAAAGAAATAGATTTGTCAAATTAATTATTCATTATAAGTAGTCCAACCAGATCTATCCCTTTTTATCATTTACATTGGTTTTAAATTCTTAAAGTGGTTTGGGAACCTTAAAGAGTAAAATTTGCTTTAAATGCTTAATGCAATGATCATTTATATATGGAACTGTAAACGTACAAACATACTTTACTTACCATTGAATTAGGCAGTGAAGACCAAGAGAGAGTGGTTATGAAATCTTTAATTCTCAAACAAAGGTAGAAGCCTGATATTTTTCAGACAGACTGAAATATGAACTGGATACCTGCAGTTTGAAGATTACTGCCACCAGTGATCCTCA
Organism: Scolopax mira; assembly: GCA_004320125.1. Lineage (NCBI taxonomy): Eukaryota > Metazoa > Chordata > Aves > Charadriiformes > Scolopacidae > Scolopax > Scolopax mira. Next base: position 78,490 of record BJBW01007781.1, read on the forward strand.
GCACAACATAAGGAGCCATTGGCACTGTGACCATTCCAGGGCAATAAGCCAACCCTGACAGAGATGCAATTCCCACACTTCACAGTCCTTGGGCTACAGCAGGGGACTGATTTCTAGAAATCCTCATCTGCAGCTCAGTGCCAAATGGATCTGGTGTTCTGGTTTGGGTTTGCTGAGTTTGGGGTGGGTGGGGGGTTGTTTGCCTTATTTTTATTTTTTTTCAAAAAACTTTTCATGTTATGACCCAATCCATGAATATTTAGCTTGCTAGGACAAATACGGTCACAGAAGGTGACCACAGAAGCAAACACACAAATGTGTGAATACATCACTTAGCTCAATAAGAGTGATTTGAAGTAGGATATATTTTTTCTAAAATATCACTGTTTTCTGACAACTGGAGTAATATCGTCAAACACGTCAGAACAGCTCAGATTCTGGCATCCTCATCCATAGAATATAGCAAACTCCATATGCATTCCTACTGAAACCAAAGCAAAAGCTTACACTATGTACTTTATACATTACTATAATCAAAACTACTTGCTAAATTTAGAAGACTAAATGTGATTAGAGAGATCAATGACAAACGTAATTTTGAAGTTTGACAATAACATAAATGCCAGAAAGATCATAATGGTATTTTCTTTTTCAGGTTGGGTTTTTTAGGGGGTTAGGAGAGTATTGTTCTTTGGTATTTTGGTTTTCTACAGCCCTGGCATTTAGCAGAGAGGCTCTGATTTTAAATCTTAGTAAATCTGACATAGAATCACCCAAAGGAAATAAATATAAAACACTATGAGGTCATGCTTACAGCCACATTTTTTTAGCTATTTCTGCATAAAGTATGCCACATCTCTGCATTACTTGTGTTATACCATGTAGGTAATGCAGTATTAAAATTACTTTTAATGACAAAAAAGCCCTATATTTTAGGGTTGAACATCTGTTATCTGTTCAGATGGTGAGTTCTCAATTCAATATTTGGGTGAATAATTTGCAAATTCAATGCATAGAAAATTTTGTACCAGTGCTAAGGTTAATTCATTTTTCCTGGGATGGTTTGTAGCCAAATGGAATCAAAATGTCCTCATATATTACTTCACACCTCTTACTGTCTGAGAAACTAAATAGTGTATTGGACAGTGCTGAATGGTCTAAAGATAATATGGGATAAACCAGAAGGTATTAATAAAGCAGGAAAGAGAAAAGTGCTTTAGATGTTATTCTACAGAATTCACTTTTCAGCTCAGTACAGCAGAAACAAAGTAGTGAAAAAAATCTACAAAGGAACCATAATGAGAGATACCACTGTTTGAATTTATTTATTGTTGCAACAGCTGCTAGTAACCTAGTTTTACGAAGAGAACAGTGCAAAGTCCTACGCATGGGGTTGGATAGGAAGCTTTCAAAAGTCTTTAAAACAGGAAGAAACACCTTTCATCCTCAAATATTTAATCTGCAGCATATGGCTTCATATGTTTGTTGTTGTTTATTCTAGTACAGAAATACACCTGAAGATTTCATACATCTAGTTACAGCACTCTATGATGTATATAATGGGATGGTATCAGCATAACTAACCTGTTACTACATAGTGCTGAATAGGGATGAGTAGTCCATGAAATAGTTCAGTCACATCTGGCAGTGCTTGGTATTTAAAAGCTTAATGGGGAATCAGTGGCTGCTCATGAGGGTGGTCTCTTTGCTCCTGGGTCTACTGGTTTGGTCGTATAAAATGGGATTACTCTGAAAGACTATAGCTATGCAAAAAAAAAAAAATAAAAGCGCTTACATTTCTACATATAGTTTTGATAATAAAAGATTAATAAGAGTATATTGACACAGAGCCCAATGGAAGTTGTTCAGTGGCCTTTGGATAAGGCCTTGAGATCGTACCATCTGTAGGTTTCTAAATTCATTTACAGCAAAAACGAGCAGGAGGATAGTACATGGATCTGAGGAAGGTTAAAGCTACTCTCCCCATTATACAAGATACAGGAAGCTAGCAGGAGATTTGGGAGCAAAATCTAAGAGTCTGAACCCCCAACACTGAACTGGAAGAGCGGAACACTTTAAGCCTTTTAACTTTTGCCTGGCTCACTTTTCTCTAGCAACTCTTCACAGCAAAGATCTGCGGAATGAGGGAGGGGGCAGAAGAAGGAAGGAATGCTTGGCACCTCATCTGCAGTTCTATAAACCTTATTAAGCAGAAAAGTCCTATTTTTTATCAGGTTACCTAGACTTTCCCAAATGCTTAATTTTCCTCCTTTTTATTAGGCTTTTTGCTCCAAGGAATCTCCCTGGTACAGACTTCCACATGATAGACTGTCACTGATGGTTAAAAGCTATGTCATCATTGACCTTACGTACAATATCATCATTCACAGCTAACTGGTTCCTGGGTGTGAAAAAACCTTTTGTCCCGATAGAAAAAAATGAGATGACAACATTTTATCCAGAAATTAAGCCTAGCCTATTGATGCCTCATCACGGTTTGTGCAGTGCTAGATTTCAACACGTTGAAGAATTAATGAGTCCCATGTACGCTTCCTATGTACATTCTAAACTTGTATGGTTATAAAGTTGTGGGGTTTCAAGTTGATTGACTAGCTTGGGAACAATAAAATACAATTAATTGTTGCGCCCACTGCTCTAGATGAAAATTGCATCTCTAATGAGACTGAATATAGGACAAAGTTACTGTATATTGTCTGCTGGCTTTGTAAGTGGTCAGACTAATTTTCAGCTCCTTCTCTGAAATTATACCTCTGTTTTTAATTAAAAAGAAAAGTGTTTTTTATTAAGAAAATCCACGTGGGTGTTTTGTGATTCTTTGGTGCAGAATACCAAATGGCATCAAATGTTGTTCTGCATGTTTCTCTTAAAGCCTACACAAAGTTTTCAGCTCTTCTAGTGCATGTAAATACATACTCCTGGCAGCTTTTCTATACTAGCTCAGTCATATGAACAGATCCAAACAGAAGAAAGAAACGAGACAAACGTCTCACTTCAGACAACAGTTATTTTAACACTCTCTACCCACCCTTTTAATACTGCAAGACAGAGGTAATGGTAGAATCATGAGTCAATACTGTTATGTCTGTTCCAAGTATCTTCTAATATTCAAAGATTTTTTCCCCAAAGTGTCAAAAACTTAAAAGTAGTAACAGCATCGTTTCTCTAAATGAACAGAACGTCTGAGAAACTTTCTCGGACAATATAATTTGGATGTTTTCAACATCGCTTATTTTATTTCACAACAAACTCACATTTTATCACATGATTGCTTTCCCAATTATAGTGCAAAATAAAAGGCATCATCAAATAGTTTAATAGGTGCAGAGGAAAATGTAGTTTTGTTCATCAAATGATGCAGAAAATAACGTGACAACAAAAAATTCTGTGTGTTAGGATGGGAAATTATTGCTATGGAGTTATTTGTCCTATATCTTCTCAATGGAAGGAAGAGACAGAGGGCCCCCAGGTTTGATTATTATTTTTCTGATAAAGTGTACATTGTGATAAAGGGAAGATTTCCTCTTCCAAGCAGGGTCTGCAGTCCTTCCAGTGAGTGTGTAATCTCAACAGTTAAAAGACAAATCACATTTATCCATAAAAACAGAAGTCCATGCTTAGGCTGCAGGGTAGGAGATTTAGGAAGAGAGACTGACAGTTTTTCTTTAGAAAACTGTTTGTATTTTTACCACAATCTACTCAGACATATACTAATAGAATTTTAAAAGGTCTGTACACATCCACCGGTGCTCAGATCGCATGTTGATAAGTACCTCCCGGTGATTTTCAGATCTCCGTCTCCAGCGCGGGCTGGTGATTACCTCTATCTACCTGGCAATAGAAAACACTAATCTGCCTTAAAATAAAGGCCCCAAAGAGCGTGCACAGGGTGGCGAGGGGTGGCTCACCGTTGCATGCCACAGTATTCTTATGAGGGCCTGCATCCAGGTCGCGTAGCGCCCATATGTATTATTTATAGCCGTGTCTCTGTGTGATTACCTCCAGTTAACTTGAAGCCTCTTTAAAACAAAGGTTGCTCTAGTCCTGCTTGCCAGTGGTGTGAGGCCCTTCTCGCTCCCGCTCTCCCCCACCGGTGTAAGCAGACATAGCAGCCCTCGATCTAATTAGCTGTCTTTAAGGCAGGGCTAAGTGGGCTCAGTGGGGGGAAGAGGTTTTCTCAGGCCCCTCCAAGCCTCTCCTCGGCGCTGGCAGCCAGAGTGCGTGCGGCCTCCGAGAGGCACCGCAAACTCACTGACATTATGTCCACGGGTTATCATTATCATCTTTTTTTAAAAAAAAAAAAAAAAAAACCAACCTGATCGATCGCTCCCGACCACAATGATGCTTCAGGGCATCTCTCTCTCTGCTGGGGAGTGATTGACCATTGGGTATCATTAAAGAGGGGAGGTGAGGGGAGGGAGGGGAGGCGAGGGGAGGGAGGGGAGGCGAGGGGAAGATGGAAGGGGCTGTGGTAGCAGCTCGGGCTCCGTCTCCTCCTCTCCCTCCCGGACACTGCTGACCTTTCATTCAGGAGCCAGCTGGAGCCGGGAGAGATTTAATTGAACGGCTCGCTCAGATGTGTTTGGAGTTTGGGTGATGGAGGAGGAGGAGGAGGAGGAAAGAGGACCGAGAGGAGAGAAGTAAGGGAGGGTGAGGAGGGGGAAGAAAAACAAAAAGAACGGGGAAAAAACCAAACCCAACAACTTTGGATGACCTTCAAAGGTTAATTGCTCAGCTCTTCCTAGGTCTTTACCAGGGTTTGTCTCTCATGGGGGACCACAGTGCTGGGGATGTCCTTCCCCAGGCACAGGCACCTCCACTGCAGTAGCCCTGCTGCCCTGGCTCTTCCCACCGCCCTCCCGGTGACAAGGACCATAGATGAGCCAAGTCTCCACCTCTGCCCCCCCAAGCGATGCCACATGAGCAGAACAGGGTCATCCTTATTTCCCAGGCCTCCTTATTCATTGGGGAAAGGTCTTGGGAGGGGGTTGAAGAAGGAGCAAACATCATAGAATACGCAGAAATGCACATAGATATTTTCTTGTCTTTTTAACGTCACGGGGTTTTTTTCTTCATTTTGAGGATAAAAACTGACAGCAAACAAAACCGGAGGAGGCCGCAGTCAGAGAAACCCAACCCCTGCTCTGGTGCTGGATCTTTCTTTACTTCACCTCCCCTTGACTTGGGTTTTGCTCCTTTGTTTGTGCCTGGGACGCTGCACCTCCTCCGCGGTGCAACCTGCACTCTGCCACCACCACCTCCTCCTCCTCCTCCTCCTCCTCCTCCTCCTTGACTTTCCTCCCCCTTCCCTGCACGTCCCCCTCAATCCCAGCCTCCCCCCTTTTCCATTTTAACATAACTAAAAAGGAACGAACGCATCTCAGCTGAGTTAAATGGGTGACAAGGGAGATGGAAAGAAGGAAATTCATCCCTTCTTGTCTTTGAGAGCAATTTAATTAGGCCCAGGCCCCCTGTGAGCGGGTAAGGGAAAGGCTGAGGATTGGCTTGTCTGGGCTTCCTCTGAAGGCAAAAGCGGCCTTGGACACACATACAGAGAAAGGATTTTTAAAGGATCATGTAAGAAGATCAACAGATAAGCAGCTAATTTTGTGTACTTAGGGAGCAAATGAGTGCGTGCACTCCCACTGGAATAGCTAGAGTGATGGGATGAGAGGAAGAAAAATGAGGAGGAAGCAAGGAGAGATCTTAAGGTATTTCACCGTTACTGCTGATCGCCAAAATTAAAGATTTATACTGCTTGATAGGGTACTCTGGCTATGGCTTTCACAGCGACTGCATGTGTACATATATCTATATACATACATATATAGATATAGATTTTTCTTTATACAGCTCAGTTATTTCAAGAATTTTCATCAGAAAACCACTTTTAAACTAATTGGAGTCTGTGGAGAGGAAACCTCATTTTTGGTTCAAATGAATTTTCTGAAAATGTCATTTGATTCGGGAAATATGACTGATCTGCCCGATTTCTTGATAAGAAATGAAATGAGCCGTTGTCCTTCAGGATATCATAGACTTGAAATGGGGGATTTTATGGTTAATGCCATCAGATAGAAGTGTCCTACTTTGAAAGGAGAAGTCCATCAGCCCCAGGGAAAGGCTGAAGCCTGAATTTTGTCTCTAAATCCGCAGCTGCAGTTAGAGCTGGCACAGAGCAGTGATAGATTTTTTTATTTTTTATTTCCCAAGAAATAATTACAAAATAAATGGCAATAAATAACACAACAATTAATTACAAGTAGCTAATACTTCTCCTTCTTTTCATTTTAATTCATATTTCCCCTCAATGATGCGGTCAGTGCTACAGAGAATAAAATTAATCCACAATATTACAACCTCTTAGGTTTTAATTAACTCACATAGAGTAAATCTGTATTTTGAGATGGCTGACTTTAGTGCAACACAAACAGGATCTCTTAGATGTCAGTGTATATTGTTACCTCCATTTTTCATATGGGAAAACAGAGAAAGACAAGATAAGTGACTTTCCCAAGGCCACTGAAGGAATTAGAGAGACAAGAAAGTCCCTCAAAGTCCTTGCTGGAGGGCTGGCACCATTAGTTAGTTTATCCTTTTCATAGCAGCATATATGCAAATAGAGTCATACAGATGAAAAATGAGATCAGGGACAAGAGAAAAGTCAAAGAGAGAAAGCCAAATAAGTTTAAGATAGAAAGCCAAATGTTCAAAGAAGCTGATTCAAGCTAATATTGAAGAAGCCGGTTTTAAACAAATTATTAAGGAGGAGCAAACTGAGTGAGGCTGATAACAGATTTGGGTAGGAAATTGTTTCACAGAAAGATTGTTTGCAGAGATTTACCAGGCTACCAATTTTAGATGCAAACTTTCAGAAACTGAAGCTTCGACTTTTATTTCCAGCCCATATGGCCTCCTGCCCACACTGTGAGTGTACAAGCCTTAGGTCCTCAACATGCTGTCCACAAAGTTTATGACCAAACTCCTGTTGACTTTGCTAGGAGCATAAACAGGTCTTTACAGAACAACAGCTTTTTTTTATGGTATGTTAGATCCAGGAAAGAAGGTCGGATGCTACCACAAATTTCCCCTCAACTTCAGGATGCCACAAAAGAAAGAAAGCCAACAAGAGGAAAGAGAAGCAAGGAAAACTCAGCTGGTCATATTTCACAGTGAAGAAATCTTTAAGGAGCACATAGACATTATGTCTCAGTTTGATTGGGGTTTATTTTACCAATGCAGCATCTCATTAGTAGAAAAATTACCAATTCCTTTACTGACACTACTAAACTGGTTTCTCTGTATACAAATTCACTTCTCAATTAGCGGTTGGACAGACTGTTTCTTAAGTGCACAGAATGGAAGCAGCAAGATGATGTACTACTCTAACCTTTTCTCTATTAAATGGAAATAAATGGGTCTTTCTGTGATGCATCACTGATTATTCTCAATGTCTCTTTGTACTTCAAAATAATGTCATGTTAGAGCTTTATCAGGTTTCTTGCAAAAAAGAAATCTAAAACATCCTAGAAACATTTTACTCCCCCCCACACTGCATCTCAGTGCACACTTCATGTTTTGCACCTTCTTATCAGCCTCGGCTTCCCAAGAATGACTGCAGGTATAGATGAGACAGGACTTGGTGTTCAACAAGAAGGGAAATCCCTGGATGTCTGTTTAAAGAGAGGATGGATCTCTGTCTCCAAAACATGGTCTCTGAGAAGTCTGGCCTGCTTCAAGTTGTCATCCATGAGAGTGACATCTGGGGTTGCTTTTTGCAACCACCCTGAGATAGCAGGTGCAGACAAGAGTTGGGTAGCTTTTTGCCTGAGCAGTGGTTTAAGCATACTGCACATGTAGACCTGGTTCTGCTTTCTTTTCTCCTACACAGTTTTCAGTGGGTATGAAAATTCTGGAGAGTGTGAAAAAAACCCTACACAAAATAAAAAAATATTTCAGTCTTTTGCAGTCAGGATGAAATCATACTGCAACACATAACTCTGAAACTCGGGCATAAGTATTACAGATGGAAAAGAGTTATTAGGTCATCTAGACTTGTGCAGGATTGTTCCCTACAGTATACTCCCCAGTTCTAAAACTAGTGTAGTTTTAATTGACACAGGCAATGGGCTTTCCATCACGTTACTTGGGAGGCTGTTCCACTGCCTGAACTCAGTATTAAGAAATATTTCCTAATACTCATCCAAAATTTCCACTGCTTAATTTTGTTTTACACCACTAATACTCTACTCCTTATACTCCATTCTACAGCATGAGGCACAAGCTACCACTAGCTTTCCCCAACAAGACATTTCTGCTCATGTGCACCCAATGCATTCATTTCATTGGATGGATAAATGTATATGATATACAATATTCTCTGAGCACAACATACATTTGTTTTGTACAGCAACTGCTGAATAAAGAGCAGGCCACAAAGAATTACAATGGCGGAGACTTTGATGTACGAATAGTTAGAAGAGCAGAAGAGGAGAACACATAACTCAGCCCCAGATTGCACCCTCAAGAAATCATGTTGAGATTCCCAACAGGTAAACACCCTGACAAATCCTTACTAGCTTGATGAAAGCAGTTCGCAGAAATATTGTAAGAGCACAGAGTGAATAACGCAGCAGATAGATCAATTTCTTTCCCTACACTTCTACAGTAGCCTGTTTAGTTAGAGATACAATAATGTTCTACTGCACGTAGTATCAATTAGAAAGATTAAAATATATCTAAGAATCTCAGGGAAAAAAAAATATATAATTACATAGGAAGTGTAATGTAGTGAATAGCACTTACAATCATAGTGCTACATTTTTATCTTCAAAGTGCTGTACAAACACAGACTAAATGAGTAATCAGTTTACTTTTACAGATCCCCATGGAGCAGGTAAGCATTATTTCCAGATGGAGACATGGGGGCTCATCCTGAGGAGTGCTGAGTAGATTACTTCCCAAGACTTCAGAGAAGACTGAAAGTATATGTTTTCTTAGGCCAGTATGACAACATTCATCTTTTAGGTCTTCTCTTTAACAGGTCAAAACCTCTAAGAGACACAACACAAAACACTGATCTTGTATAAGCTCACACTGCCCCAGCAAATGAAATGAAAATTTTTAATGGCTTAATTTTGTAGTAATAGACATTATGTTAGGCTATGCATCATCTGTCTTCTCTAACTTCACACTGGACTAGGTATCAACTCTCCTCAGACATAAAGACAATGTAAACACTGAATAAAATCTTAAAGACTATATAAACTCTAAATAAGCTGTCCCATTCTGCTGAAGCCCATAAAATGCATGCTTTTAATCTGTCCTGTAAGTATAAGATCTAGTAGTAGATCATACAGCACCGTTAATGACTGTTAACAAGCACAGAACTAAAGCTTTAACATCACAGCTGATAAGAAAATGGTCATGAAAAAAAAAAAAATAATAAAGCTATGTGATGTGATGGCCAGAGCTCCAGCCACAACTATGATCCACTGTGATCCAGCTGGTTGCATAACTGTAGGTGAGCATATAAATACTAATTTTATGAGATTCACACAAGTTGCATTTACTTGCTTTAGATTCACTGATTTTGGGTTTGGTTTTTTTTTGTGACTGAGTGGTCACTCAATTACTTCAAGTGACACTTGAATACAAATCTTCTGAAAAGATTATGTCATCCAGGGATAGGTGGGAAAGCACTAGCAAAAGGAGGCATTTGGGAAGAATGGAAGATAAATTTTCCCAGCCATATCAGTCTGTAACCATCTGAGAAGTGGGGATATGTGAAATATATGCATTTGGAACCAATTCAAAGCCCATTTTAGTTCGTGCATTCTTATGCAACGCTTAGTCACTTCAATGATTTCTACAGTGAGAACTGGGTAGGGGATCTCCTACCCTTTACACCCATCTGCATCATTCCTTCCATCTCTACATTGATCCTAGAAACGTGCTCCTAACATCCCTCCCTTTCCTCTCAAAATCTAGTGTTCTTCCCACCCTCAGAGAGCTGGTCTGTCTTGTTCACCTGAAATAGCAGGCATTGCACAGCATTAGTTTGACACCCAAGAGCTAGCAAAAGGGACAAGTCACCTACTAAGGACCAGGGAGGAGTTGGAGGAGCAGGGGAAAGGGAGAGCTTGATGTTGGTAACACACTCTCAGATAGACTCAACCACATAATGTGATCTCACCCTGAGTTTAATTTCCACCTCCTTCATTTTCAAATCTAATACTAATTTTGCTGTGTATACGTTCCCAAAACCTGTGCATTCATTTGTAAAGGGCTTTGGGATCTAAATTGCTAGTACCAGCAAAAGAAGAAGAAAAATGCCTAAAGTGTCTCTGTGCAGTCAAAATCTAAAAATGACATTAGACCATCTATCTTTATCTTTTATGTGACAAAGCCCCAAAGTATGTTAGGAAGAAGAATTCACACAAAAAATACACTTCTACTTTTTCTCCTGTCCCTCCTCCACGTGAGTGATGCAAAGACCATGGCTTGGTCTTACAGGTAATTTTCCCACTTACAAGAGGGTCACTAACATCCCCTCCTCCCAGCTACCAGTAGTACAGTAATTACTGCACAATACAACTAGAAATTCAAGTATTGCACACCTTGACAATAATGAAATATACAGAGAGACAGAAGAGATTGAAAGGGTGAAGTATGGATCCCAGGCTGAATGACAGCCTCTGGAACCTCACCTTCTCTTTACTGGACCTGTTAAATCTGCAGTTAGTGATGGCCTCAGGGAGGATAGGGCACCTTAGCATGTGTCCCTGTCAGGATCAATAGAGTAAGGGATTGAATACCCCCATTTGGGTGCCTGAAGCAACCTGTGACCAAACCAGGGGAAAAAATAAGGGAAAGAATGCATTTAACTTATCTTATAAAGAACATATTTTCAAAAATCTAATCTTCTAAGGATCTGAGTAGCTTCAGGGTTTTGTTTATATTTTTCATTTAGGAGTCTCCCTTGGGTCTTTTCTTTGCCAGGAGCACAGTGGGCAAAATCAGGATCTTTGGCTTCCCCAATGTGCTCAAGAACTCTGTGGATAATTTAAGCTTTCCTACTGCAGCAAAACAGAAAGTTCATAAAAATAAATACAGTAATACCTTGAACTCATTCCACGGGAGTCTTGTGCTTCACAAAAACTATTCATTGAAACATCACTTAGAAGTAGGTAAGTGCTGTTTTCCTATTTCACAGATATGAAATGGAGAAACAAGATGTGTCAAGACCACCCAAGTCACTGAGCACAATCCTTAAAAATGATAACTTTTTTATTCTGGAAGTCATGACTAATTTGCCTCTGTGATGTGACACCTTGGACTTGGTATGCTTAAAACAGTAATATCAAAATATATGGATATAAGTGTGTATTGATGTAATTTCTTATTGTTATGCTCACTTCTCAGTGATACATACCACATCTACAGCAGAAATGAACATATTCCTGTCCCTCAGCCATTAATATGCAAAGCCCAGCATATGTTTGAAACTGCTAATGAAGATCTATCAGAACTAATAAGGTGGATTTTGACCTGTTGTAGCAAAGCCACTTGTACAATTTTCATCCTGCTGTTACCAAACAGTGATGTTTCACATCTCTGCAACAAGAGCTCCTCTAAATCCAAATGACTCCTGAAAATGGGACAGTTGCTCCTAAAATCTTATTTTATTGTGTCTTTCTGATGTCATTGTCTGAAACTTTGCTCAAGCATATAATCCAGACTTCCTCATTTAATCAGAAGAAATTCTATCAATAGAAAGCCTCTGCCATCACCAGCATAATCTCAGCAACCATTGCATCATGTAGCAGAAACAGGATATGTTCATGTTTCTCTAATTGTTGTCTTTGAAAAGCTAGCTGATCAAGTGGCTTTTGGTTTTCTCTTACAGTTATTAAATTCCATTAATCGGTAGCTCAAAAAAAAAATAAAATTAAACACTTCTGTTTGACATTTCCCATATGTGCAGCTGCTGTAGTCAGGACATGTCATCCCAATGGCAGCTAGTGGGGAAGGGGATGTCCTGTATGATCTCAAACCAAGATCTAGAAAGGAGTATATTTTTTCAAGAACGATTTATAGCCAAAGCAATGGCAATAACAAGACATGGAGCAATTCCTCCCTTTCCACATTTATTTATTACTCTTCCTATTAGACAATGTCCAATTTTCTGCAACAGGCAGATGTATGTAAAGGATGTAAAGAAAAAAGGCTTAAAAGAAATTCAGAATATGTCAATAATCGGCTTAGTTTACTTTGTTTAATTGGTACATTTTTCATCATGATGGCTACTTTATAGGGATCTCTCCCAGGAAGCTAATTTAGCCTGAATAATGGGTACCTTAGCCTATTAGACTAATTTTCATTACTGGAGACACAGTGATATGGAACTTAAATGCCACCTAACCTTGTTTCAAACAAGTTTAAAATCTAAACCAGAAGAATTTAATCTGGTGGTTTAATCAAAGTTATCACACATTCAGGAACAAAAGGTGCAAGCTGAATATTTTCATTACAGACAGAAAAACAGCTCTCACAGGTTAACTGACTTGCATATCTAATCTGTAATAAAATTTTTCCGGACAAGATTCAACTCACATGACTTTAGATGTCTAAATTCTAGATATTTGGAGTTACTTGTCCATACTTTCTCTAAAGTCAAAGGAAACAGGCAACTCAAAACCACAATTAATTGCATCATTAGCTGGGTAGGGAAATTAGAATATGAGAGATTAACCTCATTGGTGGTGTTTCTCTACTCATAAATATAAACTAGGGTGCTTTCTTAAATCAGTTGATCCCTTAAAAATAGCAGTTAAGGTTATATGGACTGAATCTTGTTCTCAGAGTTGTTAATACCAAATTCTTTTTAGAAGGGTGAAAACAACACAGAGATGACACACTAAAATGTCTGGGTTGCCTAAATTCTGTTCATTTATCTTCCACTTTCCTATTTTCACTCACTACAGGAGTTGACACAGTGTAAAGCACATTTTACTTTAAATAATTGTGTCTCTTGACAAGGTAATCTCACTTTAAAGGTGTACCTTTAACCTGTTTCTCTCACTGGTTCTTGCTGCTGCTCTGACTAGCTCAGTTTCCCATTCTTGTTCTTCAAGCCATTTTCCCTGTTAGCACTAAATCCTTGCTTCTCTTTTCCAGTGTCCTCTCCAAGTACTTCCTCCTCCTTCTCTTGATTATTCTCCCTCTATTTCCTGAATGACACTCAATTTTTTTCACCATTGACTATAAAAAGCAGTCTGTCTCCTGAATGCTATCCAATTCTGCATCTATTCATGAACTGATAAAGTGTTTATTTAAATATGTTACTATATCAACAGCATGCTTGAATCAAGAAAGTTGAATTTGATCAATATAATACAGAAACACAATGGTCAAAGGAGATAGAACTCTATATGTGTTATTGAAGAGGGTTCTACTGTACAATGGATGGCATAAGAAATGTCAAATTATTAGAAGAAAACTCTCTTTAAAATTCAAAGAGTTAGGAAGATAAGTGACAGTTACATACCTACTACCTTTAAATGTCTGTAGGTAACCTCAAAAATTTCTTCCTTACCTCCTAAGCAATGCAGTTTGATGTCAGTCCTAAAGTGACATCTTCAAGCAAAAAAGCCCAGAAGAACAATTCCAGAACTACTTTTGCTTTATTACATTTTTATTCTCACCCATAGCCACAAAAAGCACATAACTGCAAGTTTCTGGCCTGCAAATTACTCCCACCTCTTTTTGCCATGTTGGTAGAAAGTAGGATGGAAACCTCAACTCACCATAACAGTCCACTTGAGACCAGCAGTGGCATGAATGGGATCTCTGTAGCTCAGAGATTTAGACCATGCAAAGTCAAGATCACAGAACGTTATTCCACTTAAGGATGTTTTTTCTTCCCTTTTCACTTGGACAGCTTTCTGCCCTTGAAGCCTACTGCCATCAGTAATATCTGACTGCTGACCTGGCCATACCCAACACCTTTCAGAGTTCCAGATATAAAGAACCTTCCAGAGTTCTTTCAAGAAAATCCAGCATTTGGATTTAATAGAACAGACTTGTTGCATCACATCAGTCACACATTCCACTTATTTCAAAAGTGACTTGGCTAGACAGAAAAGGCCAGATTCAATGGTGTAATATCACTGTAAACCTGAAAATTGTCCTCTGATCTTAATGGAGTCTTATAGGACCAGCAGCAAAGAAAAAAAAGAGCAAAAACTAACCTGTACTCAGATTTCAAACCCTAATACATCATTCAGCTGGCACTGGTCTAAGACGTGGGATTTCTGAGACCACACAAAAACCCAAAGGCTATACCACATTCCCTCTGATGTGAAATCTGTGACATTCATTTCCAAATGTATTTGTTTTGTAGATGATCAAAAAATATAATAAAACCAAACAAACCATCCAAACCTCAACCTAGTGAACATTTTTAATTCTGCAAAGACATTATGGAATGGCAAGGAGAAATAACATAAATTCCACTAATTATGATTTTAAGACTGAATCAACACAGCACATTAAAACAGCACACATTCATGTTTTAGGTTTACATGCAAAACTGACTAGCAAATGAACAATTTGGTTCCTCAGGAATACCCACCAAGGCAAGATCTTGCATTTATCTACCCTTACACCATTGCCAATCTCTCTACTTATTACTTTTACCATTGTAGACCTACTAAAATTTAGACCAATTTTAAGATGACAGTCATGATACATCATATCATGCAGTTGCAGTTCATACTAGAAATTCATACAGGTTGATCCACATCTCACGTGAAAGAACATTTTGTATTTTTAGTCTTACGGGAAAAATTGCTGTGGATCTAGGTGCTTTTAATATAAGTCATATGGTACATCTTTCCAAATCTTGGTGTATTCAGTAGTGTTTGGCATTGAATGGTCAATCCTACAACATGCTTTGCTGTCTTCCCTGCGAGATTTTGTGATGTGATATTTTGATAATTATCTGAGGAATAACTTCTTGATCTACTGTGCTAATTCACAAATGATCAAGTTTATATTGACTCTTCTAAGCTTAGTCTCCTAAGAATGATGAAATAAGGAGTGAGATTTATTTACAATACAGATATTTATATCAGAGGCGGTTGTTTGGAATTTCCATAGGTCAACAGAGAAAATAGATTCTTTTATGGTATAACTGGATGACATCATAGATGATAACATTACTGTGAGTTGATCCAGTCTTCTTGCCTGTTGTCCGCAGCAGAAAACTTTCAGTACCTCCAAGATAGATATCTACTTTCTAGATGTCTAAAGTTAAGTGAAAGAAAACTCATCAGAAGTGCTGCTTTGCCTACGGTGAGAGACAGTGTCCTGTGGAAGCCAGGATAAAATCTCACATATGCCAAACAAGTCAGGTCTCAACAAGCCATGTGAATATCCCCCCTGGAAATCTGCTGAGTTTTATAGAGGTATATAGTGAGCAGCTGATAAAAGTTGGGGAATAAGTTTTCTGCTCTTGGATTGGCCATGACACAACTGCTATGGGACTTCAAGGGAGACAATGTCTCTGTGCTTCTGCTTCATTTTCCACATTCTGTTTCTCTGCCACAGAGAGGGAGGGAGAAGGCGAATCTTCAGCCAGCCCTTTGGAAGCTTTTGCTTCTAAAGTGAATTTTATAACAGCCCAAAAAATATATTTTGTGCTAAGGAATACCCTTAAAGTATCAGTCCTGCAATCACTGCAGCTTGCATGTATGCATACTTTCTAACTTTTAGACCCATTATTTAAAAACCCGTGGTCAGACTACAGTTAACTAGCCACCAGACCCTCAGAGAAATTTTGTAGATGCATTGGGTTCTTCAGTACCACAGTCGAGGCTAACATGTAATATCGATAATATTCATTCTAGTTACACCCATGTAAAGAGTCTCCATGTTAAAAGAAATAAATAAAGTAGGTTTCTTTGCCTGTAAATAGTTGAAGATTATTTTTTCCCCTTATTTTCTGGGATACATGCATGGCATGGTGTTTCGTTGCTATCAACACCATATTATCTGCTGCGTGGAATTTAGACTGACAGCAAAATGGTTTGTATTGAGAAAATGCTAGCTAAACCGTCCTGCAGAATCTGTGTGTTTTTCTCATTGCTAGATCTCTTTATAAGTGCCTGGAATATCTTTTTAGTCTTTTTTTTTTAAAAAAAGAAGAGAATATATTTATTATGTAAACGGCTGTTTTTTGGTCAAACAATGAGGCCATCATTCCATAGAAATATTGAAGGGGGAGGGGAGAGAACGTAAACATCCAACCAATATTAGCTCTGAAGTGCTGTGTAATTGTACAAGGCCCTGGGCAAAAACAAAACATAGATGTGCAGTAGTCATAGCACATCTTGTCTTAACTTGTCTTTGTTAGTGTAAGTGAAAAGGTTAATGCTGTTCAATTCCGTCAACACAGAATGAGGCACTGTGGCACCTTTGAAATCTAAACTTACCCACAGTGCACTGATGTGATTCCTGAGAGAATCACATTATTTACAAGTTAGTTTAATAATATGAATGCCAATTAACCACGTGCTGGTGTATTATATAAAAAAAAAAAAAAAAAACAAAAACAAAAACAAAAAAAAAAGCCCAACAGATTGCTTTTAGTATGCTTATCACAGGGTAAAGCTTTGCTGCTGTCTACCAGCAGCATATGGTAAGGTCTCAGCCACCTACTAGCCATAAGGGCTTAATCCTACTAGCCAAGATAGATACCAGGGATGGATCCCTGCAAGAGTTTTGAATAGCAGGCTTGGTATTCAAAGGAATTGAAGCTGCCTTTAAAGCAGAATAATTGATGACGACTTAAATTCAATGCCAATTAAAAAAGTCAGAGGCTGCTTCTTGACTGCCTTGCACTTTGTGTAGTCAGTTAAATTCATAACACTGTGTGTGCACGAAAGCTGCCAAACCACCCATGTTTGGCACAGACCTGGCAAAGATATACATGGTGTCACAGGTGTAAGTCAGGGAAGAAGCAGATCCTCAGTTTTCAGGGCAGCATCTTCACCAAGCAAAATGCCATCCAGTTCTCCTTAAATCTGTGGAATTGCCTAAACTGTAAATTAAAAGCCTCACAATAAAGGTGAAATAATTATGCCTCACAATGAAAGTGAAATAAATATTAGTACTATCTGCTAATTCCTTATGAACCTCTGAGTATTCATACTCCTTTTCAGTTTTATTTATGTCTAACCAAATACTTCAGACCAATCTCTCCTTTGGTGCCAGCACAGTCATTCTTTGAAACCTAGATGCACTACCTGCAGGAAATATGTAGCAAATAGGGATGTAATTTCTTCTGTACACACATGCCTTGCCCTATTAATAGGGACAAAATATTTGGAGTCATTGTTTAGAGACTACTCAGTCTAAAAGGCCAGGTCTAAAACTTAGAGCTTCCAAGCCCACCAAACCGCTGCAGTGCTGCCGACCTAGAACTCTGCACTTGAACAAGAGTATTCATTCTTACCAATTGCAGCTCTAAACACAGACATTTCCTTAGATCTTCTGTTAGCTTCTATGCATCTGGTCCCAACAAGCAGTCCTCATATGGGAAATGTGAATAAGAATTCCCTAAGAAAATATACCCCGATATCACTACTGCCAACTCCGGAGCTGGAAATATGGCCACAGCCACAGGCACACCTAGCTTGCATAGGATGATTATGACACTGAATCTGCATAATGGTTCTGGCTCCTTTCCCAAAATTACCCTCTGTGTGAGCTCATGCAGGGCTGGCAGAGGATTACTTCATGAGGCACAAACAATACAGAGGCCCCCTGTTCTTCTGCTCCTATGGCGATACCTCCCTTGAGGTATCATGAGATCATGCAGACTCCGGACTGGATTTTTCTACCATCGTTTATGACTAAAAATCCCTCATTCTTGTCATCCCTACTCTGAGCTTGATTTTGGGAGATTTCAGTTTTCAACATCTGAAAACATGCATATGCCAAGAAGCAGACCCAAAGCTGCAGGTATCTTTCCTATATTGCTAAGGATTAAAAGGGATTAAAGATTTTGTCATATACCAGCAGGACATCTATTCTGCTACCATCAGTCTCCAAAATAAAATCCACTATTTCAAGATCACTCATTTTGAAATGACCAGATTTACAACTGGGGATCACATTTCCAGAAATTTTTTCAAGCAATGGAATCCCAGTAAATGTATTCAAACCAAAAGTATCTGGAGTTGAGCACTTAAACAGGGGGGAAAAAACAAACCCTGGCACCACCTCACACCTAAAACCTCCAGAAAGTAAATGTTTTTCAAAATGTATTTATTTTAATTCTGCCTTTGATTACATTTCACCTGCATTTTATTTCAAAGCCTTTTATTATTAGTAAAACTATGAGTCATACTCATGTTGTTTTGACTAAAAAAGGTCTAAAACACTCCCCTCTCCTCAGCAAGCAAAAGTTGGATCAAGGGTACTCCAAGCAATGGTCCAACTTCCTTTATTTGATGCTCTCCATTCACGTTTCCCTGGACAGAGTTGTTCTTCTGATATAGATGGAACCCATCCCTACAGACCTATCTAAATTGTTCTTGGGACTATTATTAGTTACCCTACTCCAAGATGCAAAGTGGAAGAAGGGCTAGGGAAGAATCCATAATACCCATGAGCCAAATTCTTGCCTTCCTTTGTACAAGCAGACAGAAAAAAGTTTGTGATTAACACTCATGACCACAGGTGTTCAAAGATAGAAGTAGATGCAGCCTGGTTTTGTGCCCAAACCTATCGTTTCTACATACAATGAGGAAAAGAGAGGAAATAGATTATCAAGTAAAAACAGAGAGAAGGTGATATTCGCATTCAACACCAAAATAAAAATTGAAACAAACTGAAGCATCTGCAAACAGGAATATGTTAGAAGCACCTTTCAGACTTCCACCTTCTTTGAGAAAAGAGGAGATCTGTCCTCCTGTTCACTATTGACATCTTTCTAAAACAACTTTAATTTCTCTTGCATTTATTACATGTCAGAGCACTTGACAACACTCACAATCTCTATTAATCAAAGTCTCAGTAGTTGCCGCAGCCTGAGCGAGAGTATAATCCTTAAGATTCAGTCCCCCCTCAAAAGGAAAAAAAAAAAAATGGCGGTAGTTTGCCTGACAACAGGGTAAACAGATTATTGTGTTATTGCTGGCTGATTGCCGGAGTTATTTTGGAGCTCCATAATTCGTTTAAAGAGATTTTTGACATTTATGAAATGACTTCTATAATCAACTGACAGTGCAATATCCTATAATTGTTCAATTAAAAATGACTACTAGTGCATTCATTTATTAGTAGAATCAGATAATTGTCTTGCCACTAAAGAGTACTTCACACTTTGCGCATCAAATGAAAATGTTTGAGTATAAATCTGTGGCACAGCAGCCAAAGTCCTGGGGATTTTTCAAGTGAAGGTGTAATTATTACAGGCCTCTGAAGTAAATATGGTTTCATGTGATAATCTTTAAATGGATTGCATGTGTCTTACAAGACACACTTCTGCATAAACCGTCACATCTGGTGAGATGGACATGAACAGGTTTTCTGTGGCAGGTGAGACTCCCTGGGAGTCAGCTTAAAAAGGGTCAGCTTAAAAATTGGCATCTAAATCGCAGAGCTGATCTTCCTTCCCTCTACTCCTCCCATTCCTGGGAGCACAGTTCTACTGGAGGAAGGCAGCAGAGGGTGGATGCACAGGTAAACTGGTTTTGCATGGGAAATCAGACTGGAATGTGAACCCACAAGCTGCACAGTCCCAGTCACAAACGCACGTGCATATCCATACCCTGTGCTCCAGGGAGATATCAACATCTACATGAAATATCTAGTGATTTTTCCATATATTTGAAGCCCACTTGAGGTCACTCAGCACCTTGAAACAATTTCAGAATAGAGACTTTCTCTTTAAAATTGAACATTTTAACTCGCATTATCCAAACCATCTGCTAAGCAAAATCATAGATCAATTTTTCATTAAATAATAAAAAAGCTCTGTGCATCAAGTAGGTAGAGATCATATGGAAAACTGTGCAAGCAAATCACTGAAAGGCAAGCAACAGCAGCAACCCCTTCACAAATATAATGATTTTTTTTTTTTTAATTATCTCTCTGTTTCTAAGGACAACCTTCCAGACTTCTTGGCTAAAATTCACAATTTATATTCAGATAATAATAATTAAAGAAATCCAGTGCATAGTCACCAGATGGAAGATAATACTTAATTTGTGGCTGCTACAGTATACTATTTAGTAATGTCATTTCAGAGTCTCAGCAGAGCTTAAGCCCTGCTCCCCTCTTCCATCCCTCCCCCACCACACAACGGGTTGATAACAGAACATAACGCTTCTTCACCTCGCGCTTGAGCTTTTCGGTATTGCCTTTCCTCCAATGATCTTCAAATGCTTTAATGAACCAATAATTAACGAGTTATTTCTTATACTGTGGCTTAGCCAAGTGTTACTTTCTCTGTGTTATGCGGGGAGAAAGCTGCAAAGCGGGGGAAAGACTGCCAAATTTTTTTGCGAGCGGTCCCAGGATCAGCAGGAGGGTAGCTGGCTCCTGTCTAGAGAGTGCCAACAGGGGAGCATCTGGAGAGCACCTCATTTTGCAGCCCCATCACCAATTAAACCCAATGGGTGGATGTAGCTGCGTGGAGGTGGCTTCAGCGGGGCACCCCCTCCCTCCACAGACCTTTAACAGTGGGATGGGCACCCCATGGCAGAGCCCACACCAGCCCTGGCTCTCCTCTTCCCCTCTGTAATCACAAGCCCACAAGCCCATGCTTCCTCCTACTTGGGGGGAGAAAAAAAAAAAAAAAAAAATGAAAATCAATGTGTCCTCATATCAGATCAGCTTCCCTACAATGCTTTGCAAAGGACCCACCGAGGATATGTTGCTTCATTGACTGCATTTTTGTTCCCCCTGCCCCCCCCACCTTTTTTTGTTGTTGTTTGTTGCTGTTTCGAACCCATTTTTTTCTGCCTGTTGTATGGATTTTAAAAAGACTTTTGATAAAGATGGTCCTGGCAGCCGGATGATAAATATTATTTTCTTAACCCGCCTAGCTTTGTCAGCCACCTGCAACTGCAGCCTGCCACGCGTTGGAAGCAGCTCATTAACTTTCCCACAGCTTCCCAGGAAGTTTCCTTGTTTTCTTTCACCTTGGGTGTGTGCTGCCTTCTCCGTGAACAGTTAACTACCCGCGCAGGCCGAGCGGGCTTTGGCACCACAAGCCTAGCACGCTTCAGGCAGCCTCCCTGCTAAGGCTCAAAATCTCTCTTAAACACATTAAGCAGCCCATTTTGGATTGATAGTGCAGTAATTATTCTGCTTCACCCTAAAAACCATCCTGGGGTAATTGGCGCAGAGGAAAATTACCCAGAGTCCTCTGCCACCTGGTAGTTAAGGAACGAATCCAGGGAAAGATAAGTGAAGCAGGGAAAAAATCGGCACTTATTTGATTTTAATCTCACCACTTTGCAAGCATTTAAATTGCCTTAATCAGGTGGCTGGCTCCCAGCCTAGCTGGTAATCTGTTATCAAATTTGAAACTAGATTTTTTAAAATGTCAGTGTAGGCTGAGAATTGAAGTCTATTAACAGTTATGAGCCTCCCTCCTAAACTTCCATAATCTATGTATTAATGATCCCTTTTACAAAGCTGTCAAATATTACTTTATTATAACTATATATTAGTAACGTCAGTGTAAAAGCAGGATTTCATTATTTATTTTTTGAAGATGGGGGGGGAAAAAGCCAAACCCTGTACACATACACAATGGCAACATTCTTAACACTGAAACCCGATTTTTCCGAGGCAATAACTTGAGTGTATGGAATAACCTTGATAAATGTAATTGAATTTTTCTCTGATAAGATTAACTAGTGGTAATTGTGAATGGGGAAGGTCTGACCCACTACAAATGAGATGTATGACGAGCTGAAAATAATCAATTTTTTTTTCCTTTCTCCCTCTTTCCTCCTCCCCTCCCCCTGCCCCCCCCCTCAATTGAAAAAAAACACACTGAAATAGTAATTTTGGGCCTGGCAGGATGAAGCATTTATGTCTGAAATGTTTTTGTATGTGCTGATTATCTGCTATCTTCTCAGTGTGCCTAATTGTGCTGAGCTCAGTTTAAAATGAGATCAACACATTTAAACCCCAGAAGGCTTAATTAAGGGAGGGACTTAATGCTTTACAAAAAAGGGGAATTTACGTCTTTTGAGAAATGTAGTATAAATTCTACCTGCAACTTCCCTGACTAGCACGCTTCAAGATTTTGTAGTTTATTGAATTGTCTTTAAAAACAAACACAAAGACAGAACTTTAGAACTCATAATTGCTGGTAGTGGTTGAGCTCTGCAATTTCTTTTTTTTTTTTTCATGCTTACTACTTCTTGCTTTTTGTTTCAAGCTGACCTGATCCAGCAACCAAGAATGCAACATATAAAATAGGCTTGAAAACTCCAGCATCTAAACTCTTTAAAAGCACAGAGCAGCTTTATGCTTTTCAGAGTTGAAGGTGCCTCTCCTGCAGCATGGAAAAACACACATGCAAATTCAGACAAAGCACTCCCCTACCTTGCGTTTGTTTCCATTAAGTAGACAAACTATTTCAGTGGAAATTAAAAAAAAAGAAAAGGGCTATGGGGAGGCTTAATTCTTCTTAGTTATGTGATAAAAGTCAATCAAGTACTCTTTGAAAATAATGCCACAGTTCATTTTTTTTTTCTTCCTCCCTCATTATCCTATAACTCTGACCATTGAACTTTAGTGCTGTAGATCAGGCTAAAACACCACTGACAACTGGGTATTCATATTCCCTTCATTGAATCCTGTGTAGGTTCTGTGAAAGACTCTTCAGAAACATAAAATCTACCGACAATGAAATTAATCAAAAAGTACAAAAGAAAAGCAGCTGGCATCCAACTACTGAATAATGCAAAATGCGCAGATTTAAATTACATGTCACCGTTAATGTATACAATATATCTATATCTACACACACACACACAGAGTTGTGCTATAATCAGTAAATAATTTTTCACTGTCTACAAAATAAGTGTTTTAATTCAGAAATAGTATAAACTGAAATTGCATCAAAATTAAATACCAGATGAGTTCATCATGATTAATGTTACTGCAGTAAATACCAGAAGGAATTAAGCTCAATAGAAATGGTTGCAATTTAAAAAAAAAAAATAAACTCTTTTATATGGGAGAAAATAATAAGTGAAACCAGTAAAAATCTGTCAATATCTCTGCATATTTTAAGTCTCTAATTAGTCAACAGGATCAAATACAACAAGGAAAGAAAGTTAAGTTTGCTTCATTTATGTGCTCATTAGAACATGGATTATTTATAAAGGAAATACCTGGAAAACTATAGGATAAAATCACTTGTGAAGTCACTACTCTCATGCAACATTGTAGGTAAATCATAGTCCTGGAGACTGGCATTATTTTTCTTTTATCAAAAAAAAAAAAAAGTATTAAAGAGAAAACTGGAGTTCATAACTACTTGCCTTGAATTCTGAAGTTTACTAGCTCTGAGCTGCACAGCCATCAGCCATATATCCTTGAGAGCAAACAGGAACCCAGTGTACTTTATTTCTCAGCTTTTGACAACCTTTATTATTTCGTTTATCTGCTATTCATAGTGAGATGTAAACATCTTACTTCCCAGTGTGATCCTCATATCAACAGTGGGTCAGTTTAAAATATTGGGAATCAATACGTTATAAAACATCAGCCAGTGCTAAAAAGACAGAGCTAGAGCAAATTCATTGAATGTCAAATAAAAAATAAACAAACATGGACACATAAAAAAATGTAGCAGGATCATAAATAAAGAGACAAGGAATTAGAAGTATATATTTCTAAAACAATGGCTTGACAGGGAAGATGTCCCTACATTAAATACTAAGCCACTTAGAGCAAGGAAGAGAATGAATTTCATGTAGGCACAGAGAAAATAAGCAGTTTTAAATAAATCTCTTCATTTAATAGAAATCATGCTTATTACTATTACAGGAGTGGTGAGAATGGATAATATGGGTAGCAAAAACTTGGTTCAGATTCGGCTTGTTAGTTTGGCTTAATTTATTGGACTAGACATTTCAGACTGTCTGTATAGAAGCAGGGGACAGCATTCACATTTTAGGCAAACAGACATCATGGACATCTTGTAACACAAGCTTGACGCAGATGAACCAGACCTCCTGCTGTTCTTTCCCCTTCACAGGCCTTAGTCTAGTCCATGATAAGCCTATAAGAAAAACTGGTCTAAAAAATTTTGACAGAACCATATTCCAACACAAAAGCGTAATTTCATTTCAAAAAAAATGCAGGAAAGTTCTAGTTTAGAATACTTTTTGTTTATAAAACTAGAGAAGTCCATACTGATCCCTTCAGCACTGAGGTCATCAGTATCAGAGAGATGAAAATATTTTGTTTAGATACCATAATTTTGATTTGAAACTTTCACATTATGCCAAACATATTGATTCACCAGCAGATATTTAATGAGATTCAAATATGTTTTGATGTTGTACCTTGTATGACAATGTTTTGCCATGAGCAAAATGAACTGATCAGAAATAACGTAAATTATGGACTACAACTTCACATTTGAAAAAGCTTGTTTTATTAGAACACCTGGGATATTTTTTTTGCTAAAAATCTGAAAAATATTAATTTCTTATCAAACTTAAATCAATTTTCTGACCAACCATGCTTCTGAATATAACGTATGCTTTTCCTTGTTCTCAAATAACTTTCAAATTTCAAAACATATTGCTAAAAAAGACTAAATCAAAAATGGATATTGAAGCTTTGAAACACTGGGGATCTGCAGAAAGGAGGAAGACAGGGAAGGAAGAGGTAAAGGAGAAGGTAGGGTGAAAGTGGAAGAGTTGGCATCGAGGGTTTTGGGGCAGATCTTTGTCTACCTTACAGAGTATATATAATACATCCTTTTCTTGTGATCTTCTTTCCCTACAATAAGCCCTGCTGGAACCACAGATCATCTTTGTTCTAACAATCTGTTTTATCCAAGCAGAATGAAGCACACCAAAATGTGAATTCACCTCCGTTATGTCTGCAACATCCTTAAAACACTAACCTTCTACACCACTTTGTTCAACCATAAACATTTGGTTGTAACCTCTTATAATGTTTCAATACTTGTTTTATTTATTTGGTTTTGAAAGTTTTCTGTCTTGCTCTTAAAGATAATTTTTTAAATGCCAATTTGAAATGAGAACCTTCTTTTTTTTTTTTTTAAGTGAAAAAGTACATTCTTTCTGAGATGAGACTGCGTTACAAAAATTAAATTTCCTTTAGATCTTCTGATTTCTTCTCCTAAATTTCACATCTCAGTTTATCAGGTTCTATTCAAATTGGCAAATTTACAGCATTCATTTCCTTCCCTATAATGATCATACATATACTGTCCAATACTCTTAATATCCATCCTGTGATTTCACGTGAACCCAGGTGTGGGGAATTTATCATCAGCCACTGCTCCTGGCCTTTCCAAAGACCTTCATGCACATCACCTGACAGGAAAATACCATGAAGGCAAGAACAGGAGGAGTGACTAACTGGTAAGCTGAAAATATAGAGGCCCGATGGAGACTAACAATGATAGTAGAGAAAGTGCAATTCCAGTGAGGGATGATCTGACCTCCTACACCTCCTCACTCATTCCTTTTCTTGGAAGCTTGCAGAAGAAAGCAGATTATTAATTGAGTCACCTTAGACTCTCATTTATTTGACTACCTTTTTCTGCTATTTCCTGCTGCAACAACTTTTTCTCCACACAGCAGTGTTTGCACAGAGCCAAAGCTTGGTCCAGCCAGTGATCTCATCATAAGTAAACATGCAGTCTACAAAGAAAAGTTCACAGAAGTCAAGGATGCAAGTCAAACCTTTTTTTCACAAGGTCAGGTTATCAGCCATGTTTTCTGTGGTCTCATGCAGTTTCAGGGTCATGTTGCCCTTCTGGCCCTAGCCTTCAGATCATCACCCCTATCTCCAGCCCATGAAGCAAAGAACCTACTTTCTCCTGTTTGCCCTATTCCCACCTTCTCTGCAGTATTACAGAATAGAAAAGGTGCAATGTTCTGGGGCTTTTGTTCATTCTATGCCACAAAATCAGCTGAGAATCATTTTATGTTTCTTCAGAGTAGTCCTGTTCTTTCAGGTTTGATTCCTTCTCTCATCAGCTCTGACAGTTTTGGATTTGAACTCTTTTCAGGGGAGGAGGAGGAGGGCTTGAAAAGAGGGAGCCTGCTTACAGCTTGTTCAGTCAAACACTGTAATACCTTCACAGTCCTATATATTTATAGCATGCCCACTGTGCATCAATGTCTCCTAAATTCCTCCATCTCAATTGTTGCCAGTCCTAGCATGGCATCTTTTCTACACAGGAGATTTAAACTTGTCACCAACTGGCTTCTAATCACACAAACACAAAACAGACTCGTATTCTGGCTTTTTTCCTCACTTAGAGACATTTTTAAGAGATTTTTGAAGATAACAGTAAACACCAGTCTGGTAAAATGATAAGTCCTTGAAATTTTGCTGGCAGAGAGATGGTACTTGTTAGTCACTGTCTGAGGAGTCACCCTCTCTGAGGTGTTATCTCTGCTCAGGTTTGACCTGGCAAGTCACAGATTGCAAAGCAGCAGCTCCACCACTTGAAATAGGAACAAATCTTTCTTGAGAGACAAAAATTATAAAAATGAGATCATCTTTCAGGTTTCCTGACACTAGAGGGCAAGCCCATTTTAGGTAATGCTATATTTGATGAAGAATCTTAAAATAAGTTTCCTTAATAACGAGTAAACTCTGCCAACTCTCAGTCATTTGCATCTCCTCATGGACTCTTCTGGCTTCTGAGGTAGAATAGCTCTGCTCAAGTTGGTGAAACCAAGAGGGCTGAAGAGAGCAGTCATCAGACCCTAGGCCATAAGTAATTACTCTCAGTGCCTATAAGGAAGGCACTAACATAACAACTCCAATCATAAAGACATTTTCTTTATCCTCACAGATGTTCTCTTTTATTTTAATATTCTAGACTCCTGATACTTGTTATAAGAGCATTGATTGTCCAGCAAGATGGATACAGGACGGAGAGAGAGAGATGTGAAAAATGCTTGAGGAAATACTCTCCCTCAAATTAGCACCTCATCTAGCTATTTCTACTCACAAATAAGACATGAAAGGAGAGCAGTGTTTAAGTCATGTATCTCGCTGCTTTGCGGGCTCCTCCATGGTGCCTTTCTCTTTACTGAAAGTCAGACACCATAGCTCATTAAGACAGACTTTGAAATATAATAAAGCTTATAGACTCCTGAACTTCTCTGAGGTTAACATTTCTTTAATAGAAGACAATGGTCTTGTGGTTAAGCCACAAGCTCAGTGTCAGGGGACCTTGGTTACAATCCATTACACATACAGACTTTGGCAAGCCATATTACTTCTCTTGCCTTAACTACATTTCAAAGATGAGGGCAGAATAAAAGTTTCCCTTTCCACTGGGATGGCTCAAGGATAATCAAAGTACAGCATGCACACTGTGATTCCTGCAAGGACAGACTCCTTGGGATGAAGGTTTTGTGGCCCACCCAGGAGCATGAACACTTTGGTGCTAATCAAAGGTGGAAAAAAGAAAATTAAAAAAAAAAAAAGTCAGCTTACTTCAGATGTAATTTTAAATTAATATGATAGCAGGTATTGAAATAATTTAGAACGAGCACATAAAATCAAGCTTCTATATATCTATTTTGAAACTAAGTTGCACCTTTTTTCCAAACACTTGCTATGCAAGTATGCAGATATTTCACTGAAGAGATCAGGATCCCATCTTTAAGATACCCATTCTAATAAACACAGACAGAAACTTGGGGTTGGACTCAACTGCCTAGACCTGGTTTTGACATCATTTTAGTCACCCTAAGGTACCCTACTAACTCCCCAACTGGAGTCTGGAAAGACACAGGTTTGTGCTAGGTTGTGTGCTATCTGTATGTAGGTGTCCTTCTTGGACTGTAGCACCTAAAACAACATTAGACATTTTTATTTAGACATCTCAACCTCCTACCTTTATTTACTGATGCATAAATATTTCAAAAATAGGTAGACATGAAAGCTTCCTAGCATTTCTTATTTATGCTGCAAATCAGAACAAAATT
Organism: Scolopax mira; assembly: GCA_004320125.1. Classification (NCBI taxonomy): domain Eukaryota; kingdom Metazoa; phylum Chordata; class Aves; order Charadriiformes; family Scolopacidae; genus Scolopax; species Scolopax mira. Next base: position 106,761 of record BJBW01007781.1, read on the forward strand.
CACCCCTGAAGCTGTGATTATTGACTTCAGTTAAATTACCCAGAATTACACATGATGCTCTAACACGTATTTCCTTTGTCATACCTATTAAAAATTATCGTCATACAGAATAACCAGTTTGTGTACAATAACATTTGTAAACCTTGCTTTCTTCTGAATACAACAGACTATGTTTCCATTTGAATATCGCAATTTAACAGCAGAGTGCTGTAGTCTTTAAGACCTTAAAGACTAAAGCAGGCATAGAATAAATGTGTGCAACTATAACTGAGAACAGTAGGAGGTAATTCCACTATCTCGCTTCTGAATTGTATAAACTACACTGAGGAATGTTCAGTTAAGTCTTGCATAACATTTTATCATAAATAATTACAGCTTAACTACAATTGGCAAGTGAATTTACAAAGCAAAAGTTATTTGCTATGAAGCAAAATATCTTCTTTTGAAATTTTTCTTATTTACCAGTTAATTCAAAAAACTCAGCAATTTACCATGCACTTCTTAATAGTTTTTGTAAAACAATGTGGATTTTTTTGTAACATGAAGACTGAAAGTATGTGAGACATAACAAAAATCATTGCTAAAACTCCCTCATTTGGAAATAACTTGACTTGTAACAGACTTCCATCTAACCAAATAGCAAATATTTGGAATCTGGCAACACATTTGGCAGGGCAGATTTTAGACTGACACAGTTTTAAACAGTAGTAGTGCTGCCATATCTGTGACAAGCTTTGTAGGGAGACTTGATCAATTTTATCAACAGATTTGTCAGGGAAATATTTTTTCTAGTCTAATATAATTTCCTCCAACTTTGTTACTCAATTCAAGAACAGATATTGTCAGTACTTGCAAAGCTTGTGGAGTTTCAGAAAAAAAGGAAAAAAAAAGAATCAAATCAGATTTACAAAGACCTGATAAGTAAAGCTTCCATACACTAGAAATTATGGGAAGTCATGATAATTTGTGTATTCCAGATTAACAATGATACCCCACATCTCTCTTATTAAGAGTGCAATGTTTCTCTTTTATCATGCTATATATTGCTGCTGTTTAGAAATATTAATTCACTATAATGTCTCATCCAGAAAGCCATTTTCAGTAAGCAATGCCTACTCCCTGCACATAGTCACTGTTACGTCAATGTGATGCTTTTGGACTATTTTTTGCTATTGAAATAGTGTACTAATATTAGTCCATAATAGTTTCTGAGAGCAACTAAAGAAAATAAAAAAAGTCTGACTTTTAGCAACTGTATTGTTTGTATGTTGCCCTACTATGTCCTTTTATCTGGAGAACAATTCGTTCAAGGTAAACTGTACACTCATTTAAGGGGAGAGAAGTGATGACCGTTTGTGGCTAACTAAATCATCAAAATGTCTGGGGAAAATTGTACCACAGAAACATTTCAGAGAGAAGAAGAAAACACTGCATAGACCAATACTGAACTAATACTGGAGACTGACCTTCCCAATACTTTCCATCTTCATCTATGACTTTGTGCAATGTAGATTGCCTAGCAAGAAAGGACTGATTGGTTTGTCATAGGAATTATATGATTCAGATGTATTGTGGGAGAATTAATTCATCTGGACTAAAAAGGGGATAAGGCTGCTGAACTCCAGATGTCATTGTGTGTACTATAATGGAAAAATACCATTCAAAAATGTCAAAAAAACCCCAACCCAGATAGCATTCCCAAATCAGTATCTATTTTGCACTTTTCAGTCTAAAGAAGTGAAAAGAAAAAACAAATAAACAACAAAAAAAGAAAAAAACCCAACAACTCTTGTATTATTTTAGAAATCCTGGAATTTCCCATGGAAATGGAAATTCCAGACCATCTAAGGGGTGTTAACTCTTGTGCTTGACAGAGGGAAATTGTGCTGAAAGTTTCTTGAGAAAGATTCTATTTCCAACCTAAGGTTGATTGCAGGTGCAAGTTCAAGTATAGTTTTAAGATTTTTAAGGTATTTTTCCTATAAGAAAGCATCTACCATAGATTTCACTTGACAGGCTCTAGGTAATCTATAAAAAAAAAAAAAAAAAAGAAGTTTTCCTATCTCCTTTGGAAAAGAATTTTTCTGAATTATTTGTACTTAAGACTCTGTCATTTACCTTCATTAGAAATTTAACTTAGTGTGAATAAAAGGTTTTCTTGCTAAATCTTTATATGTTGATATAATGCATTTGTCACAGTCTGAGGTGGATTAAATATGCAGCCACACCAGCAGTTGAAAGATGATGGTCAATCTGTCATTTGAATCATGCTTACTGTCTGTTTGTGACCTGTCTGCTCAGAAGCCACATAACTTAATATTACTCTAGTCCATACTTTCAACCCAAAATTGCTGCATCAGAGGTAGTACCACCTCTGACGCAGCAGAAAAAGTATCCGGCAAGAAGTCCATTTTTTTGTTGGGGTGGGTATGAATTAGGTGAAAGCAAGTATACAACTTCACTGATCCTCTATGGAATATTCACAAAATAGAATCATAGAAACATAGAATAGCTAGAGTTGGAAGGGAACTTAAAGTTTATCTAGTTCCAATTCCCCTCCCACAGGCAGGAACATTACCAGCTAGACTGGGTTGCTCAAAGTCCCATCCATCTGACCTTGAACACTTCCTGGAATAAGGCATCCACCCTGAGAGTAAAGAATTTCATTCTAACATCTAATCTAAATCTACCCTCTTCCAGTCCAAAATTTTTACTCTGTTCTATCACTCGACTCCCTGTGTAAAGTTCCTTCATGTCTTTGCTGTAGGCCCTCTCTTAGATACTGGAAGGTCACTACAAGGTCCCCCCAGAGCCTTTTCTTCTCCAGGCTGAACCACACCAACTTCCTGCAAACTTTTCAAAATTCAGACAACCAAAGAACCACAGATTACACAAGGTGGGTAAGCACACTACAAAGACAATTAAAAATGCATGAAAATGAAATCAAATTTGTATGACAAGATGCACTGTCCACATTGGGAACGAGAGAAAAGTCCTTACAACTGTTTCCCTAATACATGTAACCTGCAATTTTTTACCCTATATGTGTTGTAACTGTTATACGTTTACTCTACAATTACACTTGCCCAAATCCTACTTCAAATTAACATGCATTGGCTTCATTAAATTTGAGCACTAAAAATGCCCTTGGCTGCCACAGGCTTCCAAAGAAAATGAGGTGTCTGACTCCTCTGAACTCTTCAAATACCTAAAATGTCAATATCTGCTTGTTTTTCAGTACTCACCTCACACACACACACACACACACAAAAAACCTGTCACTTACAGAGTATTTTTGAATGTGAAACAATAGTGTTTGAAACCAAGTTCCCTAGTTGGGGAAACATGAAGTATATTAAACATCAGTATTCACTGAGCTCCTTTGTCAAAAATCATACTCTGAAACAGGTGTTTAGCAATAAAACAGTGATATTTTTCATCAAATTGGTGTTTCAGATGCACAAATTACTGTATTCCTTGAAATTATTTTTCAAAAGTTCAACATTTCCTATATTCTGTGGGCAAAAATATTCTCATTTTCATTTTTGGTTTGGGAAACTAGTCTCAGGGAGAATAAGGAACATATCCCTTAACTAAGGTTGTACCAAAGAAAGCTTGTGAAAGAGACTTGCAAAGATAATTTTCCAGCTTTCAACCAAGTTTCTGTACTTCTCCTCATGTGAATATTCCTCTTATTCCTTGAAAATGTTACTGAAAAGAAGCACTAAAGATCCTCACTGATATAAAGAGGGTCAAAATTGCTGGGTTTACTCCACATACAGAGATAGTGGATAATTCTTGTCTGATGTAACAGAAAGGAGAAATTGTAACTCTATACATTAAAAGAACATAATGCTATATATAATAATACAAAGGTATTGTCAAATAAATATTAGACCTTAACTGCAGAACCAGCTTGTGCAATTCTTCAATACTGTAATTGCCAGCTTTATTCTCTTATGCCTGAGCAAAAGACTGCATCTTTGGGAAATTTACAATTTGCACTATTTATTGAGACAGTTCCAATTCCTTTTTTATTTGTTTTCCAAAAGTACCTATTTTTTACCTGTGCTGACCACTGCAAAATCAGGCCCACTAATGTTTATAAAATACCACATTATTGTTAGATATCGAATCCAAATGCAAGCACTGCAGCTTCTAACAGATAGGAGCTTGATGGAATCTGTCTGGAGATTGCAGGTGTCCAGATTGTCTCGGCACCTACTCTGGTAATAGCCCCTGACACAGAAGACAGAAAGAGCTCAGCATTTTATAAATCTTTCTGAAGCTTTGATATTTTAACAGGAATACTAAAACAACTCTCTTGCCTTTAATTTTCAGGTTTATTATGAACTTGATGACTATAAACTCAGAGGAAGTGCAGGCGGTTACTTATTAACATTTAAGGTAGTGATCTGCTGCATGGGTTGAACAATAAAGGAGGAATAGTGTTGATTCATTTATTTTTTTTTTAACAATACCTTGATCTAATGGTTTATCTAGTGCATTAATAGGACACTAAATGACCAAGAAGGCTGAAGTTACTCTGGCAAAGACAGAGGACTGATCCTTCATAGTATTTCAGCAATGTAATCAACTACTTAGTACCTCTTGCTCTTACATAAAACTTTTTGTCAGTAAATCTCAAAATGCTTCATTAAGGAGGCAAACATCAGTATTTCTGTGCTGCACAGACACCCATAAAAACTGGTTACAAAAGAACAGTGGTTTAGTGGCAGGTCTGGGAGTGCAACCAATATCCCCCAAACTGCAGAGCAGTGCCCTGTCTGTTGGTAACGGTGCCTCCAAAATTCACTGGCAGTCCTGGGTGGCAAAGCTGAGTCCAGCACAGACAGCCATACTTCTGCACCTCCCAAGCCCTGTACAGAGCAGACCTTCCCAGTCCATCAGGGCTGTGGGAAATGTCCAGTAGGCAGAGGGGGGCAGGCAGCAGCGCCTGGTTCCTCCACCACAATTCCTGCCTTTACTGGTCCTGGCTGGGATGCCAGTGGCTGTTGATGGGGAGAGAAGGGGGGGAAGATTTCCTTCCTTCCTTTCACTAAGCTCAATTACATCAGCATGGTGCGAAGAAGGAGGGGTGAATTTCTCTCTCATTGCTTAGCTGAAAGCAATCGCTCTTCTATGTTAAAAAAATAAATTTTCTCCTTACTTAAAGATTCATAACCCTAAGAGGAAGTTGCTGTGCATGCGCTTTTCTGCTCTCTGTAAACAGCACACAACAGGCTGCTGTGTAAAATAGGGCTTGAGATTTGGTCAAGGTCAGTAAGGCATGTACTGTACCCTAACTTTTTTCTTTAACAGATACATTATTCTGTTAGATGGAAATAGTACCACGGCAATTCACCCCCTCCTGGCTTTTCTATCTATGTGTGAGCATCTTTGAGAAGTGGGATTAGAGAGAAACCTGCAGGCATATTAATAAATAAACTTCACATGCTGTTAGATATTAAGTAAACATACCGCTAAATATTTCTCTAGGGGGTTGTGATCTCATAACCCATGGACTTCTAATTTGGTTACCTGTGACATGTGGTTCTTACCCCCAGGGTTTGCACAATGAATTAATTCTAAAATGCTTTTTAAAGTTTAACATACTCAGATAAAATAAAATAATCAAACACATGTTCTTAAAAAAAAAAATTGTCTTACTTTGCTTCACAGATTACATGAAGTGTTACTATTTTTAAAAAAATAAAAAAAGATGATTACAACTGAGGATCCTCAGTACAGGGGACACACACATATATACACCATATACAGCCTAGTATAAATCAAGAGGGTAGAACCCATTTTTGAATAAGGATTTTCTTCTGTATCAAGTAAACTTTCTCTCACAGCAATACCATGTCCTCTGCTGTTACAAGAAAAAGAGCTTCAGTTTAGGAAAACATGTCTTTGTCCAGGTATTCACTTATAAGAAATGTTTTAAGTCCTTTCCCTACATGTTTGTCCATTTATTCCTCACTGTAGAGGATTAAAATTTACCACTGTAAAACAGTTGTGTTTGTAGAGTTTTTGGTGTTAGCGTGTTTTGTTTTTTTTTTTCTTTAAGTGAATCCCGATTCTGCAAGAGATGTGTCTGCTTGACATTGATCAGACAGATTGCACTGTATATAATCCATACTGCAGCTTCCCACAGTGGGCAATGATCAGGTATTCCCACAATTTCAGATTTTTCTCCAACATGACAAGACACTGCCTGGAATCATAGGAAACACAATTCCTCCAGACTACCAGGGAAACTGAACATGAGATGTCCAACTCCCAAATTATTACTGAACCCTGAAAATGCTGGCAAATCCAAATTTTCTGAGTTTTTCTGAAAAGCAGTTAGGTAGTAATAATTTCCCTATTCTGATCAATTTTTCTTCATAGTTTCCAAATTCCTTTTCTCAGTCTGTCTCCAGGGGTTTCTTTCTCTAACACAGCAGAAAAGGATAGTAAATGCTCTTTATATTAAATGCAATACAAATATGGGCAAAAAATAAAACATATACATTTTCCTCAGTTTTCAGTTCAGATAATGACTGGGGAATTAACTGCAGAATTCTTAGAAATAAAGTTTTTATGACAGAGAACAGACATAGCAAGCTCATTGCCTTCATATAACACAAAGCAGTATCACTGATATCTACATCTGAAAAGAGAAAACATCGGGAATATCAAAGATTGTTACTAACAGATCTGTGATTTTAACAATGTTTTTCAACCAGGAGCAGGGCCCAAGAATATCAGATATGCTTAGGAAAAGAACCTTTATAGCTACGGAGCTATAGACCTCTTATGCTGACAAAATTAACGTGAGAAAAACGGTTTTGAAAAAAAAAGTTACAAATGAGGGTGCTTGATCAGAGACTGTTTTTTTTACTTACTCAAAATGGGTTTTTTAAATTGATCTCAAACTAAAGCTGAGCTAAGAGTCATCACACCAAAGAAGTATTCAATTTCATTTGAAATAAATATTCAATGTTTTTTGGCTCAAAGTATTTAGTTTTCAGGTATTTAGTAATGTAATTGAACAAAGTAAGAAAATAAAATATTCAGAATGAAAAATTATTTTTGCTCCCTAACTTAGGGAACGCTCAGTGCTATGAACTGTATGTGCACCAAGCATGTAATTTTAATTTTTTTACTCCACTTTGGTGAGGCAAAGTAACTATTATCACAGTTTTTCAGATAGAAAGCTGAGGAAACAGACTTTAATTGAGATGGCCAACATCACACAGGACAGTCCAGGAAAAGAAGCCAGATGGCCTGATTAGCCCAGTGCATTAACCAAAAGGCTCTCCTACTCTTAGAGAGAGCATAAAGCTATTTCAAGATAATAGACCTTTTAATATCACATGGATTAAAATTTGGCTATTTGTGAAGAAATGTTTTTTAGTTTTCTCTCTTTTTTCTTTTTTCAAATTTCAGGATTCAGAAAGTAAGAGATTCCAAACAGTTGACGTATCTTGTGTTTGGTGTTCTCTCTTTTTATTTATTTTTTTTTTTAAAGGAAAACCTACTCCACAAATGTAACTGAGATTGCTCGTAAAAAAGAAAACCAGCCTAGAGCTCCAATCATTGTCTAGCTTTGCTTCTGAATTTCCTGTTTCTCAAGATGGACAGTCTTCCCAAGGTGGGAAAATCATGTCATGTATGTCAGTAGTTTATCATTTCCTACCTCAGCCTCGTAAGAAAAGTTAAAAATTTCCTTGGAAAAAAAATAATAGATGAGATATAAATGTATACATGACAGAATCAATTTTTCTTTTAGCTAAAGGGCATAATATACAGCAGCGTGTCTCCTGCTTTTGAAGTGAAATTATTGGAACATCGTTCTACTGCCCTATAAATGGGAAATATCAAAGATCTTAAAGAAAAGGATAGTTACTAGAGAGACAGGAAGAGGACAGGAAAAGTTTAGTTGTTTGACTTGACTTATACTGCCCTATACAAGAAACCTAATAAAATATGCATCATCCACGCAGACTCACATGTCATTGACTCCAGCAGGAAAACAGAGTTGTGCTTATAGAGAATTTGGCTGTAAAATATTTCCTCTTTTTCCTGGTAAACTACCTATACTTCGACTTTGGAAAAAAGGGGCAGAGGAGACTCCATGTTTCTCTCTTCTCAGTGAGATGCAGCTTAAAGGTTCTTGAGCCCTAGAAAGGTAGCCTGGGAGCCAAAGAGCAGCTTCTTTGACATCACTCACCTAATTTGCAAAGGCTGCCTACACCAACACCTGGACAACGTTTGTGGTTCACAGGGCTCTACAAGAGTAACTAGACTGAGACCAAATAAATATTTTCGTTGATGCTACACAAAAGCACAGTCTTAGCTCTGCAGCACTGACAAGAGCAGAAAGAAACTTTGTTTTGTACAGTACAGCAGCTGTGTGTCTCTGCACATACACAGAAAGCAAGTATTTTGAGCCAGATGATGTTACTTTTACACAGTCACCTTCCAGAGAACATGTGAGGCTTTGAGGGGGACAATGACACAAAGAGAGAGAAGATAATAAGTAGAATTGCCCGTTTCGCTGGCAGCATAAAAAAAAAAACTGTATTAACTAATTACATTGCTACAGCTCCAAAAGGCACTATGTTGTGACCATACTAGAATTTTGTGGGCTTTTCCATATTGATCACTTTTCCCTCAAGGAACAGGAACTATGTTGTTTTGTGCCTATACATGTAAAGCATTCTATATTCGTTCCAGTATCTTTACAACTATCAATATAAAGACCTATAAACCTCCAGTAGTTGAAGATGACTGCAGAATATCTCCATATTAAGAAGTACCTAGACAGTAAGACATAATGACAAGCATCTAAGCACTTAAGCCTGTAAACAAAAGAGTGTTCTGAAGTTTTCTGAAAATTAAACTGCACATATCAGAGCATAGCATTGACAGCAGAGTTTGAGGGGCAGCATAAACTGGAGAAAAGATATAATGTGAAACCCCAAACTTTCTAAGTATAAAAATTGGGCAGAGACGGGTAAAAGCTCACTCTGTGTAGCTGAATTGCAGAATCACAGGGGGTTGGAAGGGACCTCTGGAGATCATCTAGTCCAACCTGCCTGCCAAAGCAGGTCCACCTAGAGCAGGTTACACAGGAATGTGTCCAGGCATATTTTGAATGTCTCCAGAGACTCTACTACCTGTCTGGACAGTCTGTTCCAGTGCTCTGCCACCCTCAAAATAACAAGGTTCATCCTCGTGTTAAGTTGGAACTTTCCATGTTCAAGTTTGTGCCCATTCCCTCTTCTTCTGTCATTGGGCACCACTGGAAAAAAGACACCCACCCTTTCATGGATGAATGTCCCAGAGTCCTCCTCAAAGCCTTGAGTCTTCTCTTCTCCAGACTAAAAAGACCCAAGTCCCTCAGCTTTTTCTCATAAGAGAGATATTCTAGTTCCCTAATCATCTTCGTAGCCCTCAAAACACCTTTAAGATTTAGAGGTCTCAATCAGATAGAGGCTGTAGCTGAAGTAATGGCTGAAAACCAGATAGTGTATTCTAGGTCACATTTGTTATTTAAATAGTGCATCCTCAGCTCTGTACCACTCTGATGTAGATTAGGGCCAGGAGTCTATCTTCTCTGTAAAGAATATAAAAGAAAATAAGTGAAAAGTGGAACAGATACGCTTAATCCAAACATTTCTTTAATTTCCCATGATGCAGAATGAGGAAAAAAGAGATTGTATTAATACTTTTTTTATTCCAGCTTTCTTCTCAAACAGCTTCCATCCTGATGAAGAGGGGAAGTGGAAAGAGAGATGCTGATCTCTTCTCCCTCGTATCCAGCGATAGGACACAGGAATGGTTCAAAGCTGCACTGGGAGAGGTTTAGACTGGACACTAGGAAGTATTTCTTTACTGAGAGGGTGGTCAATGCTGGAACAGGCTTCCTAGAGAGGTGGTTGATGTCTCAAGCCTGTCCGTTTAAGGACATTTGGACAATGCCCTTAATAATTAGCTTTAACTGTTGGTCAGCCCTTCAGTGGTCAGGCAGTTGGACTAAATGATCATTGTAGGTCCCCTTCAAACCGAAATATTCCATTCTATTTTAATAAGTGCTCTAGTTCCTTCCCACATGATTTTCTGATCGGGCTGAATAGTAATTTAGCCAGAGAAAGAGAGTGTTAGTTAGAAGGAGAAGAGGGAAAAGGTCAGGAAAAATAGTTACGTGGAAAATTATCAATCCTAAATTCTTTTTTGTCACTTTGTCTATTCCTTTTCGGTACACAGTGCAGGTAAACTCACTTTTCAACATGATTTAGTAGACAATTTGTGTGGACTTTTCTTAGAACACAGTTTGTTCTTCTGTCATTTGAGAAAAGCCAAAGAAGAAATGCAGAAATCAACAGCCAATTTTAAAACCAATCTGATCATAACACTTTGCAGTAGACCTCCATTCCTACAAGACATTAAAAACCAAAAACAAAATAACAATAACAAAAAAAAAAAGAAGAAACAAACCAAAACAAATCCAACAAAATAAAGAGTGTGCTAATGAATTTCTAAGTCAAACTAAACTTCATACTTTCTGGTCATGTGTAACAAGCAGGTTTACTTTCAGCGTCATGCTTCTTTTTAGAGTTTTCCCAGAGACAATTCATAAGAAATAAAATTTAATGAATCTCCAAAGCTGTGCTTTCTTGACTTATTACATTAGCAGGGCCTCTCATCTGATTGGGAATTTTGAGAGAATCACAGAATTCATTAAAGCAATTTACTGTATAATGGTAGATGGCTAAGATAGATCCCTACTAATGAGATGAACATTAATTAAATAAATTGTAGAATAGAAGTGAACTGTTTAGCTGAATTAAAAAGCCTGGCAAACAAGCCTCACACTCTGCAAGCCTGAATTCTGTTCATCAAGAAGCAGAGCAGTTTAGTTTTTTTACAGGAAGGCATGTAACCAGCAGACCTGGCAATGGTGACCAGCCTAAATCTGCAAAAGCCAACCATACACTTTCCCAAATGAAAGCACAAGTTTTGTTTTTGTTGTTGAATTATATATTAGAATCAGAGCTCAACAGGTAATTGTCTGTAGTATCAGCAAAGACCCAGTGCAACTTACAAAGTGAGATGACTCTCAAAAAAAAAAAAAAATCAAAACCTAAGCTTCAGAATGACATCCCCCTCCTGGCATCTGCAGGTTGATTCAATGACTCAAATACTTAACTCCAACGTTACTGAAGGAAACGTAAAGGAAAGACTAGTATCCAACTTTCAAAACACATCTTAGCTTTATATTATTGTTTGCCTTCCCATATCCCTTTTTATCTACTACCTAAACATCAAACATTTCTTTGGTAACACACAAAATAAAAGAGACTGATTAAACTATTATTTACTTAGTATCTGATTTACATTTTACAAGACGCTTTCAGAGACCCCAAGGATGGTGTTAACTTCCAGCTAATTCTGGATTTTTGTTGTTGTTGTTGTTGTTGTCGTCTATTTCAGTCCACTTTTGAGTTGGCAGCTTGGACAGTATGAAACCTCCAAGCTTTTTGTTACATAAGGCCCATTTTACACTAAGCACTTGAAGGTGAAAGGAGCATACATCTGTTAGAATGAGATTATACTACTCAAAGATTTTTCCATAGATAGGCACCAGTGTAAGATTTAAAAAAAGAAAAAAAATCACATACAATCCCATGATAGGTGGATTTAAATGAGACAACAAGGTGGCATTACTAAAAGAACAAAGGAGGTGAAGGATGAACAGGATAGTCAAAACCTTAAGGTGAGGCTAAGCAGTATAATGTGTGAATTATGGCATGAGAAAAGCTGCTTGGGGAGAGTTTTAAGTCATAATTCAATGACCATGATTGTTGACAGGCTGGGAAGTTACATTTAGCCGCTGCATTTTGACTGATTTAGAAGGGGATGATGCAGGTTTAAGAGGGGCCAAAAATAAAAACAATGCAGTAAAATGTTTTAAGCCTCAGAAATACAAACAGAGATGGAATTTCCAAGAGGTTCAGGATGAAGCAGCAGCAGGATTTGCAAACTGTGGGGTATTGCAAGGAATACAAGAGCAAGCACCCATACCTCTCTGCACCTCTTTGCACAGAAATATTGGTGTCTGCTGTTCTCCAGTGGGATGGAGAAAGAAGAAATGGGAGGAATCTAGGTAAGAAAAAAAATATTGGTTCAAACCTTACCCTGCTCTTAGGATGATAACCACTATCTAGGGTTGAAAAAGCCTGAAGAGCAAGACTTTTTCATTGCAGAGGGCAGAGCAGTGGAACAAGGTATGTGGGTCTGGAGACGCATTAAACAGGGAATTCCTTGGTAGAAAGACTCAAAGTTTTGAAATCCAGAATGTTTTTAAATCTCAGTCAAGCCATCAACAATATGAGCTTGACGGTATTATTTATGCATGCTCTGACTCCTTCTTCCCAAGCAAGATGTCCTCTGCTAAAGGCCTTTTCTTCTACCCCAAAGGAGAAAAAGCAACAATACTTAATTTTCAAACTCTTTGTTACAAACCTTGCATAGAGAGTTCCTGTAAAACAATTAATATTGCTACCATTCAGAAGACAGTCAATTCCACTACATGTGATGACATGTACTTTATATAGATAGCACCAAAGATGTATAAGGCCAACCAGGTAGAACAAGACTCCATCCAGAGCCCTACTGATAGGGAGCTGGGGTAGAAGAACAAGACAGTACAGTGTAACCCTGGCTAATTGTTGGGTGGAGGCAGCTCTTTTGGGAAGATCAGGTGAACCTCCTTGTCTATTTAATGGAAATCACTTCATCACTCAGGATTAATTGAGTCAAGATAATAGTGAAAATGAACAGATAAATAAAACAGTTTTCCATAAAAAACTCAAGTTTTTCACCCTGATAGAATACAAAAATTTCTCTGAAGTGTGACTTTCAGCATGTTAAAACACATAATTTTATGTCTATCAAAAAACCCAATAGTCTTAATGGTAATAAAGAACTCCCCACCAATTTTTTTTCCCAAAATGTTTTTAACAATGTATTCCTGTGAGATGTTTGAGTTTCAACAAAATGGGGTTTTCTGACCAGTATACACGCATGTACATATATCAGAAGATGTCTTACAAAGTTATAATGATCATTCAATGATACTGAGTAGTGAATGCAATCCATGTATGACACATGTGCCACTAAACTTGTTACTACTTCACCACCAACACCTGGTGACATTGCTTGGAAGCAACAATTTTTAAAGAATTTATGCAAGCAATCCCCTACTTAAAAGTCAACCTAACCTTTTACGTCCAATCCAGTAAATCCTGGAAAAAGATTTCCTCTCACAGGTATGTTGGTCTGAAGAATTTTCAGGTGGAACCATGAGAGCGGGTCATTTTTGTGACTTGAAAGAGTTCATTTGTACCACTCCCCCTTCCAGCACTCATTCAAACCCAGCCTAAGCTTAGCATCTCCCAACTTTTGTATATCTTGAGTTAAAGTGTGCAAAATCTTGGCTGGCCTGCTACTGTATGGGTCTCCACATTGCAAAACTTATCTGCAGGTGAGAGAGGCAGAGGTGCCAGTGCCTGTGCTGCTCTTCAGAGGTCCAGAAGAGGACTGAGACACCAGTTTGTAAGAGGAAACTTATTCTGACACTGCCTATTCTGTGGATAAATAGAGGGCTTCAGAGTTGTCAATACAGCACTTTTGCTACCACTCGATTCAGTGGAAAATAAATTAGGATATTTTCTTCTTGCAGCATGTATTAAATCCCATTAGCATTAATGAGAGTTACACGTGAGTTTGGCAGGGAGCATACACAAAGTGCAGAGCAGACAGTTTCCAAATTCTCATCCCTCCCTTATATCTTTCAGCCATCTTTCCTCTGTGAAAGCCTTACCGTACAAAGTCCAAAATAAAAATAGTAAATCAAATTACTGCACGTACAGTATGTTAAGATGATGGGTTGCAGTGGGGAGGGAGGAATCCAAAGGGCTAATGTAAAAATAATTACTGTGCTTGCATTTAGAGAAGTGCTACCAGTTAAACTTCCAGACAGTGCTAATATAGTAGGAAAGCTTTGAGTTGCCTGAGCAACTTTTCACAGCACACTGGTAAAATAATAAATTGTGCTATGACCGATAACATTCAAAAATTTCTCTGATATATTGCTACGGCCACTTTTTCTACAGTATAAAGCTCATATTTCTCTGTCATATTAGTAATTTCCATATTGCATTTCAGGCTCCGTCTTGGAGTTAGTAGGGAAAAGTACATCACAGGAGTAACAAAAGGAAGCTGACTGTTCTTTAAAAAAAAAAAAAGACAGAAAAAGAAAGAAAGAAATGTCAGGAATTATTTTTAACTTTCACAATACACCAACTGATGCCTACAGAAAAAAACAGGCGCAGCTGCTACAACACTGCTTCATTACAGACCCAGCAGAGTAAAAGCCATGGACCCATTTTGCCTTTTTTTCCCTTGATGATATCACTAAAGCATTAATGGAATCCTTACACTCCATTGGTACAGTATGAGTTTATCAACAGTGCATTCTTTATTGGTCCGAGTACAGATATGTTATTTTTGTGCATGGGGAGATGGGGAAAATGGGGTTGCCTGAATCTTTAAAAGAAAATATGTTCCTTATTAACCAAAAAAACTGAGAAAAACAATTTAGTACAAAACAAGACGATATTGATATTCAGATTAGGTTATGAAAATTAGTAAGAAATTAATTTGGAACTTAAATATTATAAAAACTCTTTGACTTGGCCTTAAATTATCCATGTAGTCTCTATTACAGCTGGCAGTATAAGACAAACTATTTTTATGTTTGGCAGATCATGTTAAATTGTATCACCCAAAAAGAAAAAATATCTGTATTTTAAGGGGCATCTACCTTTGGAACTAATTATCACATAGAACCATAAGAAGCCATTGTCCTCATTTAATTACAAAACTGCAAACATTTTACTTTTTAAGTTGATTATGATGCACTTAAATTTTTTTATCAACATATCAAAATAGCTAATGATTAGAGGGTAGGATAACTCTTCCTACAACATTATTAAATATGACTTTTAGCATACAGAAATATACTTCTTTTTTAAAACAACAAAGAATCATTATGATCATGTACTGTGCTGTTGAAAAGTCCATGTGAAAGGAAACTATTCGAGGTACCAGATAACATTTGTCCGAGTGGAATTTTCCACCCACAATTTTATTCTGAACTTGGCAACCAGGTTCCCAATTATAATTCCCTAAGTCTCTCCACTCATCAATACCATTTGGTTTTCAAGCACAGGGAATGATCATACTCAGCATCGCTTTACACATCCAAGAAACAGTATAAACTTTAAGCCACAGACAAGATTCTGCCCTGATGTTGTACTATAAATGAAGTAGAGAATGAGGAACAGAAGCCAAAGTCCATTCAGTTCTTGCATTTAGCAGACAACAAGACTAGCTGAAGCAAAAGGAGTGGGTGTGAGGAAGGGGGAAAAAAAAAGAGAAGAAGGAAAAGGCTTGTACAATAATTATGTTTGTATTCCCTAAATTAACTTAATAGTGGGTCCTCAACAGCATAAGCAAAGTAAGTGGGTTATATCGACTTTTGAAGGTTGAGAAGAAGAGATATAATAATGGAGGCTGGTAGAACAATTCCAGAGAGTCTGGTCTCTTGTAGAAAAAGACAAGGATTTTTACTACTAACCCTCCCTGTCAAAGTTGCCATCTTACAGGCTCTTCACTGGTTTAGAAGATGTAGAATCCTGGTTTCCTGTGGCCTGAGGACAGGCCAAAATCTACAGGAGAACTTTAGCTACTTACTGCCTTAAATTGCCTAGTCTTAGTCTTAAATTGCTTAGTGTGTGCTCAAGAGCAACTATGCTCTTAGCCACACAGCTCTGGGGAGTGTTAAGCCCATCAGGTCAATACTGAGAGGTAAAAGATTTTAAATATTTTTCAGTGTTTCAAGAATTTCAGATTTCCAGCATACAGGAGAAATTCAGTGACAGTGAACATCTTATTTGCTATCATACAGCCAGCATCACTTTTCCAGGTCCCAAGTAAATTACAGAGAAACCTATCTCTGCTATTGCCTAAGGAAACAGCAAGAATAAGTATCAGAGCAGAGCTCAAAATACACAGAAACAAGCCAGTGCATGTAAATAATCACTTCAGAGGGCTAAGTCTGGTGAATGAGATCCTTCATACTCATGAATAATGCCTCAAATGTCATTGCAATGAATTGTGAAAACCACAGGTTGAAAAAGTCACAAGAGGCTGAACTATTTATCCAGAAACTTGTATACGTAAGGAGATTTATTACAAGACTTTGCTGTAACTGATTTGTACGAGCTGGCCTGCCCAAACTGTTGCGTTTACTAAGAGTCATACAGTGAGAGGACGTGAAGGGGGTGGGGGAAGAAGGGGGATGCTCTCTCATGTATGAGCACAGCTGTGCCACTAGGCAGCCTCCTCTCCTCCATGCTACTGCCTGCTGAAGGCATTTTTGGGATTGGTGGCATACAGGCATAGCAACAGATGTCAGGGAGAACTGACTGCTTTTTGCATCTAGGGATCAAGATCCCCAGATCCTCATCATCCTCTTTGCCACTCCTCAAAGTAAACAACACGATACTCAGATTCTCAGTAGATCAGCACAAAATGCCACGCTCTGCTGTGGCTGTCACCAATGAGCAGCAGCTTTCAGGGCAGCTTCTATGACACCACCAAACATTCCTGGTTGAGTTTTTTGAGAGAGCAGCCATGGTACCTACCACTACTTGTCTCTGCTTGCATTTCCAAATCCCTTTTGGTGACTGTGAAAGACATGGAATGAATAGTGGCTTCAAAAGCAACAGTTTTCTGGAACAGCCTCTCCCCACGAAACCATTTCTGGGCTCATGAAATAAGCACCAGCTGGCACCAGAGAAGGTTACAGCAGAGATATTGTGTCCAGGAACAGCTGCACAATTTCAGCCCAATGTAAATATTTCCTTTGCTATCAAAGAAAGTCTGTAGCTTAGTCTTGAGCTAGGGCAGGGCATTGTAAAGAAAAATAGAACTGTAAGAGCTGTGAGAAATACAGGGGCACAGCTAGCCAATTGCTAGCCCTGCTTACTAACTACACATCTCAACAGCTGGACTGTTAAGAGTAGAGATGCAAACGGCCCTTTTAGAGGTCATTGCTATCTACATCTTGGAAGTCTTCACATTCCTTGGGAGGACAGTTACAACTCACACACACACCCCAAATTTATTTGCAGAAGATCTTGGAGTTTAGAGGAAAAAAGAAAAACAAGTCCTTCTATACTGCACAGCATGGCCACCATCAACACACAGTTGATCTACCAAAAAAAATAAATCTAGCTTGTGTTACATCTACACACTGATTTCTGCTCAGAACCTATCAGGAATGGGCATAACCTTATCATTAGCTCGAGTCAGCTTGAAAGCCTCTGTTTGTAGGATACCCCATCTAAAAGAAATTCCCGCAGGATGACCTCTGCATATTCTTTGAGGAAAGAATATTACAGTCTTTGGATATTTACCACAGAGAACAGTTTTTGCTGCCTGTTGTGGCTTAAATCTGTGGCAGAGCTTGCACAGGTTCTTCAGGATAACGAGCCAGAGGGGGACTTTTTAGTTCTGTGGAACTGACTTTGCATATTCCGCATGACTTTTTTAAAGTTAAACAGAATGGAGGATATCAATTCATGGTGGGAGATATCTCATTGTTTCTCCAACATGCAGTTTTATGTAGAAAAAAAACATGAATTTCACTAGGGTACTCGGCATCAGTGATAGCACATGACCTTGTGTTTAGGGACGTTAGAGACTCTCTGTTTTCATTCTGCTGTTCTTGACACCTATGTGCTCCCTGCTTTCCTGGTTTTCTAAATGCATGATACTTGTGCTTTTGCATGGACACAGCCTGGGGAAGGGGGAATTTCTTGTCAGCAGACAGTACATGTGCTCTGTGGATCTGTCAGGAACTGCAAAACCAAAGGGAGGATAGGGCTTCTATGAATTACAACACTGACTGATAAGTGGAAATTAAAAAAATTCTAGCATTAGGAAAAAGTCTTTTTTTCAAGGTAGTAGTACTGAGTGAACAGCAAAAGCATGAAATGAAAGGCAAAAGACAGCTCATCTTAAGCTATTTTAAATAAAATAACCAGTAACCAACTGTCATTTCTGGCCACAGAGTTTTCCTTTCTATGGCCAGTCAGGCCAAAAGGCTAAAGAGATTTGCCAGGCTGTGAAACTTTCATGAGCAGTTGGAAGGGGTTAGTCACAGTTTTGAGAGCTTCAGGGAAGGTTTCCTTATTTTGCAAAAGTAGAATTCTGTCTATATTTTAGATATATTTTGTTCCAAAATTTTAGATCTTGTGCAGGCATGTCATAAATAATGTTATGTACTGTTAATTCAGGTTTTCAATGAGTTTGAAGTATATTGAGAGTTAATGGCTTTGTGCAATGTGTGTCCTATCTCTTACTTCAATTGCTTTTTTAAAAATACATTTGCAGTGATAAAAATCACTGTTCAGAGATTTATACTGATAAAAAAAAAAGCCTTTCTGATAACAAACTTGCACAGACAATCCAATTTAATTTTTGGTTTGATTAAAATGCACCATGTATATGATAACTATGAGATCTTACAGTCACATTGCGATTCTCAAGCAACACAGATGTGATAAGTGCTTATTTTTAATCTATTACAGTTAGCATGTGCACCAACATTATGTTGGAGGGGGACACACTCAAGTTCAAATAAATCAATGTAACAAGCACCTGCTTCAGGATCTCCAATATGAACAGCAGTGGATGGTGTTCAACTGGAGGGAACAAGAGAACACTAGGACAAAGAGATGTGCTATTACTGGCAGATTAGTTCTTGCATCTAACCAAATAACATCCTCATCATTTTAATATATTGATAGAGCTAGCAATTTAGAGGAAAGAGGAACAGGAGCTCAAGAACTAGTATGAGATTTTTATAAGTTTTACATTTTAGAAGTTTTACATTTACACTTTTTAGAAGAAAATATCTACCAGTCAAGCTATGCAGACAACTTTTAAGGTTGATTCCCTACAGCTTTCCATGATGGCAAGCAGAGCTTTTAGAAACATTTCCATCATAGCAATGTCTTAGCCAGGTCTCCTATCTATCAAAGAACCCATGGCTCTCAGACACCTTATCATAGAACAGTTGATATTTTCACCCTCATAACCAGAGTGCCATCACACCTTAGACAGCAACATCTAGGGGTAATGCCCTTCCAATTCATCTCTGGACAGAGAATGGGTGATGTACCACCAGAAGCCCCGTTTCCATCTTTTTACCTCTATAGCATGTGTTTGAACCCAATGTTGCACAGCATTGTGGGTATCACCCTGCTCGACCAACAACTTGGCACTGCCCACAAGCTTTCTGTACTACAAAGTCTCCAGAAAAGAAGAGATCCAGAACACAAGCACAACTTCATCTGGAAGATGAACAAAGAAGGCATAATAGAGGTAAAACCATGTAATAAAAGGAAAGATAGCATGCTTGCTGGGCATGCAAATTCCTAGAGCACAAGCAAAGTCTGACTGCGTACCAGAATTTCAACTGAGAAATAATGTCAATACTTCAGAGCACTAGAGGACCTACAGGCAAGTACTGTAGTCAGAATATTCTGGACACATGCAGAGCTACAACTGTATGAATAAAATAGTACATATCCACATAATTAAAGACTATATTATAGCGCATATGAAAAAGAGAACCAAATTAAGGTACTACTGGTTTCTTTAATTCCAGCACTTCTATTATATATATATATATTAGTTAAATCAATCTTTGTAATTACTGTAAATATAGCAACTTGGCACAGTTTTGTAATAAGAAACACTCTGACTTTCAGGAGAAAAGTCTTGTATCACACAATATTGTCATTAGAATTCCCTACTTCAGAGGAAAGAGATGTGGTTTACCTTCTCCAAAGAATTACCAAGAGCACTTAACTTTTGAAATTCTTCTGCATGAGAGTCTCAAGGCTGCAACAAGTGCTTCCTAAAGTCAGGGAGACGCAAGCATTGCTCGTGGTACTGAAACCCACCATACCTGTGCTTTCTCTGAGTTGAAAGCATTGTCAAGACTGAAGCACTCAGCTGTGTTCAGTGAAACACCACCCCTAGTTCAGTGAAAAACCACTGTAGGTTTTCCCTACAGTTCTCACAATGGAATCTAGCAAAGGTACTCCCTATCATCAACCCAGGTGTAATATACGTTACTCTGGCATGATTTCTTCAACCATGTCCTGGGCAAAATAATTGCAAAAGTCATCCTTTATTCCTTTGCTTTTATACATTCAACAACATCCAGAACTAAAGTATAATTCTAATAGCAATCTTTGTGTACGGCGCTGTTATGTACCTCCAACTTCTTCCATAAAAGTCTCAGTTCTGAAAGACAGTCCAGTAAACTCTTGCTAATAGAAATTAGTTGTTGGGGCTTTATGATAAGATTTCTTATGGGACAGTACCAACATAGTAATGCAAACCCAGTTCAATACTCTTTAATCATTTAATGTGAGAAAAGTGCTTTCATGTAATGTGCATTGTATATGTCTGTTATGGCTGTTTCTTAAGGGATGTGAAGAATAACATATCCAAGAAAAGTAGAGTAGAAAATTTTAGAAAGATTTTACCTGGCCTGGTGCTGGGAATAACACAATATACTTTACTCCTTACTTTTAGATTTAAAATATCCATTTATATGTCTGTCTGTTTGGTTTTTTTTTTAAATTATTAAAAAATTACACCAAACCAAACAAAATCAAAACCAAAATATCATACACTTCTTGGCCAAGGTGAATCCAAAGAACACCTAAACCTCATACATGGGCTAAGATCTCAAATTGAAAATCTTTGGTTCAGCCAGATGAAACAAATGCAATCTACCCTAAAAATTGCCTAGTCATTTCTAGGCAATTTTGGCACTAGCAAGAGGATATTCCAGAAGATCAGCATTTCCTCTTGGCCAACAGTTTATCATTGCACCAGCCACTCCCTTTCATTAATATTCATAAAGATATATAATAACCTTATTTTCCCTTTAGAAGCAAGTGAGAGATAAAGAGATAAGAAGCAGCATCTTCTGTTGGTCTTTTTAGGTCTGGTTTATAAAGAATGATCCTTGTCAGCTGCTCTCTCTCTTTTCTAGTGCAAAACTGTGCGTACTATAATGCCACCAGAAACAATAAAAATACTATGGGAAGATGACAAGTTTTTGGTCATAAAGAGTTGCAACATGAAGAGAATGTCCTGTTGCATGGTCAGCTTCTACCCAGAACAGCTTTCAAAATAAAAGACGTTGCCAACCCTGCAATAATTTTTTTTTTTTTTTTTTTAATGAGGACAGAGACTAAACAAACAAGATGTTTCAAGAGAGATATAAATATTTCTTAAACTCAGAAACTGGGGTGGTTTCTCTCTCTGGTTTTTCCTGAGTCCACCAGAGGAAACAGAAGTAGCTACAGGGAGCCTCTGGTTGGGAATCCTGTTCACTAATAGCTATCACCTAGATAACAATTCCTACAATCAAGACTCCTGTTCTTGTAAAACTATCAAGGAATCTTTAACAACCATTACTTATGTTTTCTAATTAATCTGAAAGGTATAACCTAAGGAAGCAAACTG
>BJBW01007781.1:129640-137140 GCA_004320125.1 Scolopax mira
AAGTACAGCATGTGTTTAATATCCATATTTGCACCTATACCCATAAAAACATTAGCAGAGGTTTAGCAACTGAGTCCCTTGTGAAAGTGACCCTTACAATGTTGCTTTCCTTTCTCCAGCTGCTATGGCAAGCAATGAACAGAACATCACATGTTCGCACCACTGAAGGTAAGGAATTTACTCAAACCTGCCTCCAAGCCCTAAGAATGTGTTACTTAGTCTTAATTTCTTGCCAACAGGTAGCAAAGTTACACTAATTTTGAATGTCAGCAGTGGCTAAGGCTGGAGAGGCTTCAGCCCTGCTCTGTAATCTCCTCACACAAACCTCTCTGCCACTTCCCTTCTTCTGTAATATTTTTTTTTCAAGTTATGTACAATCTTCACTGGAGAAAAAAAAATAAAAGCATCATTATACAAGCCTACAAGTACAGCTCTTACTATCAGGGACACAGAGTCACCAACTAGTCAGTAGCTTTTTCCTTCCCCTTTAAGTTCCTTCCCAAGTGTAATCACTTAAGAGTGAGTTACAGAGATTCCCAACAGGTTAAGTTTGGTTACACAGGTTATGCAAATGAAACTCAGTTCATTTCTGTTCACCCACAGACTAAGGCAGCGAGCTCCTCCCCCTCCAGTGGCTCTGCTCATCTCAGGTTCTGAACAAATCACTATGCAAACAGCCTTGGGGCAGAATTTGACCCTTTTCACCAAGAGAAGAGAGCAAAAAGCATCAGAGCTTGTATCAGGCTCAAGGACACAAGAAGCGGGCAACATCCTTTACTTGCCAACACAACAATTGATATTTTGGCTTAATAAGTGATAAATCAAGTTTAATAACAAAAAGATGCACCATCACTTAAAATAATGACATTTTTTTTAAATAGGTACTATGCAGCAGTATGGCTAAACCTTTTCTGTTCAGAGGATCAACCAAGTCTTCAGTTCCCAAGCAACACCTCTTGCAACCATCTTTTCATGTAATTAGATAAAAATTTAAATGACCCTAAACCCTCATAGTAAGAGCCATGCCATTACATATACTTTCCCATTTATAGAGGACAGCAACTCTTCTCACAGATTATGATTTTTATCCTCCTTTTTTTTTTTATTTAATCTTCAGCCATCTCACCTTTTCTATTATACATCACAACACCTAACCTGCATTTTCATAATCTTTCATAAACTTAGATTTCAAGGGCAGAATCCAGATGTTTCTGCCCAACATCTTCTTTGCATTATTAGTACAATTCCTGCCTAGGTGAAGGTTTGATTTTCACTTTCATCCTCACGCCATAACTCAGAGCAAGTTCATTACTAAAGGTTCAAATTTGGCCTGATAATTTAAACAGGTGTTACTGAGTAACTTAATCAATGGCGGTATAAAGTTGACCTCTAATTAATAACGAGAGCCAGAAATCTGACTGAGCTGAGAGAAGAACAGTTCTGAGGTTGGCAGCTCACAAAGGAGGAAGGTACCAGGAAACAAGCACCCTACTTATGCCAAATACCTACTGATGCAGGTATTTTCTCAGCAGTCAGTGATTCAGGAGGTTACATTATCCAATATACTATCCCAGACACACAGGTGAGATGTTCTCTCATGCTAAAAGAGGGACATGATTCTTTGCCTAAAGAAAAGCTACTTGAAATTGTGTTGCAGTGGTGGTGGTTTTGGTTTTTTTTAATTCTCTAAATTCAGCACCTCTGGAAGGCAGTGAGAGGGTTAACAACTTTGCACCTTCTCATCCACCAGGCCATATGCTGTGTGAGCTCTGTTACACAGAATCCTGCCAATCTTATGGATCAACTGCTTGCTTCAGTCCAAGTCTGAAGAATCAACTCGACTGGGACAAAAGGAGGACTCTAGATGTTGTGCACACTCACACGTGAATTATTGAGTGACTTCATTCAAAGCAGTCTCTTCAGGCACAGAATTTACAAGGGTGGGCTGGCAAATACATGCGATATACACAAAACCACTGACCTAGAAAGCAGGGATTGCTCTGTGACAGTCGGTGGCAACAGTTTGAGAAGGAACCTTTGAAATCTTCCATTTGAGGACAACAGGACCTGGCAGCTGTCAGCCCTGGTAGTCAAGTCAGTGGGGAGAAAGGCTTGGCTAGCTGTGTCAGACCCTCGCCAAGCTGTATTGGCTAAGGTTCTAGCCAAACCTTTCAGCACACCGGACATAATTAATGCCGAAAAGGCCCTTTGCCCCGCAGCAGCCTGAGAGGAGCTGATAGGGAAGCATGGATATTGCCCTATTTTTATTCCTGGATTATTTAGTTCACTCATGAAATTAGGTGCTTGCAAGAGTTCAAGACATAAAATTTACTAGTTCAGTTTCTGCAGGAACTATGAAAGAGACCAAAGTGTTTATTTGTTGATCACTAACATAAAAGCATACACAATCACCAGCAAGCATTTTCTTTAAGAGTACGAATGTGGTTGAGCCAGAGTATGGACCATTATTTGCTAGAGACTGGTATGAAAGCTGCTGTCAACAGGAGGTTAGAAATCGGGGGTTCCAACAAAACCTTGCCTTTTGTAGGCATGTCTTCTGGAACTATAGGAATAGGCATCTTGTTGCAAGTTGTACTGTCAGTGGATATTCAGGTTTTAGCTTAGGCACCTGGTCAGGAACATAGACATCCTATACAGGTAAAGGTATACAAGTACAGGTATGGATAGCTTTTTCAGTGAATGATTTAGAATGGGAGCCTCCCTGAAGTGGTCTCAATTATTCTCAGAAGAAACCATCCCCTCTCAGTTGACTACACAGAAAGCTTATCTCCTAGACACCTGCAACTAGATGCTTGGGCCCAGTTTCATCTCAGCTCACCTACCCACAACTATCTAACAGTGTCATCTATCTTCCTTTGTAAGCAATGGGGAGAGGCAGAAATTTAGGGGTGCATCTGTGTGCTCTTTCCTTAGTGTGCACCTACTCACCTCTTCAAAGACTAACGAAATTTGAACATTTCACTGAGTTTATACACCCAATTCTTGGCCTTGCAATTTCAGGCAGAATTAATCCCACATTTACAGTAGAACATGTGATGAAACCCTCTCTTCCTTCTAAGCACAGACTTGCTTTGCTAGTTGTAACAGTATATTGTAAAACCATTCAAATCACACTTTCTGCAGAACCACAGAAAATTTTTCTCCCTTTCAGAAATGCTCTGTTAAAATGCACCACCTTCCTGTGCACCCAGCATCTACAGCTGGGCACGCTCTCCCCAGTACTCTTTCCAGCAAGATGCCAGTTTGCTGGAGCTGCTGATGGTAATACAGCACCCCGTTGACTTAGCTCCTGCCAAACAGCCCAGTTACTGCTTTGCAGTCACGATGGAAGGATTTGGCCTTTCTCCTGTATTCTTTCTAGGCATTCATGTAAGATACTTAGAAGGGATGCTGAGGATTAGATATACATAATACCTCCAAAAGAACTCAACAGAAAGGAACAGATAAATGCAAGTAACCACATCACACCAGCACAGATGGAAAATATTTACCCCAACAGACAAAACCAGGAATAGCAGAGTGTGTGTGATTTGTGGCTAAGCAGCAACTCAGCATAAGTGTCAGAACAACAATTTAGATGTTCTTGATATCTAATCTTAGGTTGTATTGAGGACATTACAGTGCAACTGTGAGCATTCAATTCTGTATTAGCTACAGCTGTACATATTAACTTCTCTAAACATTGCCTCTGTTTCATGCTGCCAAACCTCGTGTCCCTTCCTAACACAACACTACGAGGGAATTTTTATTTATTTTTTTAAATCATAAGTCAGACACAACAGTCTGCTAAATCAAGAAATTCTCTTTAAGGAAAACAATAGATTCTGAGCCTCTAGAGTACACTGGGGTCACGTTTTCTGGCTTTCCTCCACAGCAACGAAGACCACAAATATACATTAAAACCAAAGGAAAAAATAGAGGAAGAGAAAAAAAAATTAGAGTGGAATCACTTGCCTCCAGCATCTGGCTCTTGAAAAGAAACATACGTGACTACCATTTTTTCATTACCCTCCACTCACATGATCCTTACCACCCTCTATTAGATGGAGAGTGTCACTAGATGATTCACAAAGCTCTCTATCTGCCAAGCATATTTGGGGCCATATAATTTTACCCTTTGATTAGAAATGCTGTTGTTATGTAAGGATGTGGGCACGCTTACCAGGTCATCATTTCTTTTGGGAGGCAGCAGTTGTGAATTGCAAGCTGTAGTCAGCAACAAACTCTGCCTGATGTTCTACTAGTTAAGTAATGCTTAAATAAGAATGATATCAAAGTGATAAATACAAGCCCTCTTTGCTGTGCTCTTTTCATGGCCTCAGTCTACATTTTATGTCAAAAAGTACTGTGAAGTATTGTAGATGGAGCCGATAATGAAAACTGAAGTTATGGCTTCTTAACATTCTCAATTATAATGTCTTATTTTCAATCATTTATAACTTTGCCAAAAACAATGCCTCAAGCTGGCTTAAAGGAAGAGGGGTTCAGTAATTAAGTTAATCTGTTCCTGAGAGCATCAAGGAAAACTAGTTTTTAACATCGTATTTAGAGGGAAAAAAAAAGGTAATAATACAGTGATTTCTTTGAAGCATCCACACATTCCCTTTCTCCAAAGCTGGCACCCATAAGTACGTAAAAGCTTGTTCTAAAATAAAGCAAGTTCCTATTTCACAAAGTCGTAAAGCCTTTGGGGAGGAAAAAAAGCCCAAAGAAACCACAAAACATTTTGAACTTAATTACAGGAGCAAAGATCACAGCCAACAGGGAGCATGCCCTGGGACCATGATCCAGACGTCTGTATTTTGGGTTAGCTGATAGCAGTTGTACCAAACAGGGCCATCCAGCCATCCCTAATTCCTCAGCAAATGGAGCAAACAGCAAATTGGAGGAGGAAAGGGCGGGTTAAATAATGAAGTGCTTGAGGGGAAGCAGTTTTTCAAAACAATGAAACTCTGGAGTCTCTCTGCTCCTCTTTCCCAGCTGCTCTCTTTGCACACCAGTATGCAAATTTGTGTAAATCTATGCAAATGCAGGACCCACGGTGTTCCGTTTGCTGGGTGCTTGCTGGCAAGCCGAGCTCCCTCTCCCTGTGAGCACCAAGCTGCAGCACCTTGCTGCCTTCCTGACCACACACTCCACCTTTAGGAAGGTGGGGAGAAGCTACAGCACCACGTTAAGATGACAGGTTGTGCCAGTGTGTCCATAAAGGAGAGGTGTGTATTAATGCAGGTGGACTGTGCCTTGCAAAGGCTAATATCTCTCCCGGAGATGTCCTGTCCTTATATTGGGGTTTGGCCGCCAGACACTGGGGTATCAAGTCCCTACAGCCATTAGCACTGAGAAAGACCTATGGTTTCTACAGTGAGGGTTGGGATAATTGAGGTTGGGCAGGTTATTTTGGGGTATTGCACCCCTCACCTTCAGACCTACACTAGGGTAGATGCAGGCCTTCTCTGGCCACCTCTCAGAGGGCCTTTGATGCATCCTCACTCTTGGCAGGGCTGTCCCTGGCCCATCTCAGCCACTCAGTCCTGCGAAACACCAGAAAAAAAAAGCCACATCTCCTCTTACTGTCCCAAAATGCACTCGCCTTCACCACAGTAAATTTTCCTCACATGGACAGCACTGCTCCTGCACACTCACATAACCTCCTCCACAAGCCAGCTGCATGCTCCTACCATGGCATGACAAAATGCATCTCCTACCCTATACCCTTCGCCTCACTCGTCACCATCAGAACACTTGCTTTGCATTTACATTCCTCCTCGCTTCCAAATTCAATGCAAGAAAAACAACGTCACTCAAAATCACACAGACTGGAGTTAGAACCAAGCTTAAATTAATTAATAAATAGTTCCAGCTACTCACCCACTCTTTCGCATCCAAGAGCTTCAGGGACGGTCCCTTATGAGTATCTCCAGCCTCTACTGTCTTCTCCTGCTGAAGAAAAGATAGAAAAGATCTGATAACAATAACTTAGATTTCATCTGCCTGTACAGTCCCACATGGGAATCAGACCCAAAGACCACTTTCCTTTGGATCTCAACTGCTTATCAATATAGGTATCAATATCAATCATAACCAGAACCTGCAGAGCTGAACCCTTCCATACCATCCTCTGCCCCCATCAACCAGGAGAACCCCTCATCCCCAAAGCTCATTTCACCTTCAACTAAGCACCCAGGAAATTCCCCCAAAAGGAAGATTTCAATACATATTTCAGGTTCAAGATGTTCACGTTGATTTCCTCTGTCCTTATCTGAAGTTTTGGTATTCTGCCACTGAGAATCTTGTTTGCCCTTCTGTAATTTTTGTAATCTCGATGCTTAGTCGCTGTGAACTTTCATTTTTTGGCAACATTGATAAAGGGGGTTGCTTTGTATAAACAAGTTTTATTCCCCTAATAGTTCCAGAAGTAGGGCAAGCATGATTTAAATGCAAGAAATACTTACATTAATTATTTCTTTTTATGAACTGCAAGTAAGCATAGGAAACATCTATCTAGGTATTTATGCAAAATGTTTTACTGGAGTAGCTGAACCACTACAAATCAAGCCAAAAATGGAAAATCCTCCTCACTTCTTTAGGAATAGGACCCCTTGCTGCTTGCCTATTTTCAGTTTTAGTTCTTTCCATTGTGCTTTTCCCAGTTTAAGAAAGCAACCAAGTAATACTGTGCAGTATTTTCAGCCCAATTCACAACAGAAATTTTGGTCTTGACTATGTTAGGGTTTAATTTAATAAGTCCATTATAATTTTCTTATATTATTTTTTAGCCCAGGTATTTAATACAGACATTAATAAATTTGGTAGGAGCTGCAGTATGAAGAAGTGCCTGAGCTGAGATTAGCTTTACTGTAGTTTTGGTTAGGCTTAAACTTTCTGGCATAACTGGAAAAAGATACTACAAACACACAAAAAAAAATATCTTTCTGCTGGAATAGAGACAAGTCATCAGCTGAACTATGAATGAAGCAGAGATATTTTGCAAGTTTTACAAGCGTTGATTCAGCTAGCATGCTTTTTCTCTCAAGGTTTCCAGCTCTACGTTGCAGACAAAGGGGTTGGACAGCATAGATAAGAGCCAGACTTGAACTTTGAACCTTCCGAGGCTCAGATATCAAAACTTCATATTTTATTTCCTTTTGTTTGAGGCTCCTCTGATGAGACACTAAGGGAAAGTATGTTGCGTTCTACTGTTGTCTAGCCTATACTTTGACAATGACTATAACACCCCACATACAGAAAGGTATAAATAAAACAAAGAGAAAAATTAACTTCCTGAAAGAAAAACTCTTGACTGTCCTACCAAAATTATGTGCTAGCCCTGACCCTTTGGATGCATCAAGACATCCAAGCCTTTTAACTTCATGAAAATCTGTTTAGATAGCTTACTCTGAGGGCAGATTTATGTCCAGAAAATTTGGAGTTGCTTACCAAAAGGATGAGAGTCATTTATTTTCCTGTTACCGGTCTGCC
>BJBW01007781.1:139640-169640 GCA_004320125.1 Scolopax mira
GGGGTGATTATAACATCAAATGTATGTACCTGGTATGAACCTCCTTAAGCATCATGTTTGATTTGCTTTTGGCCATTGTCTAGTAAAAGCATAAGGGTAAGGCATTCTCTGTAAGAAGTTATCAGACCCATGAACATCTGCAACTTATACCTTGCTTTCTTAAAAAAAAAAAAAAAATTATAAAAAAAAATCAAATTAAAGGATTTTTATCCTCTGGGTAGGGGAGGAGTACTATGAATTTAAACAGGATATTTTTATAAAAACTGCTTTCTTAAAATCTGTATGGGCCTAGTTATTTCTTGGAAAAAAAAAAAAAAATAATTTTTGTGGCTTTTAAAACTTTCTGCCAGGCACAAGGGGGCATAAACAAATATAACTGCTTCACAGTATCTTCAGCAATGCTGCTTGATAGGTGATGAAGATATGAGACCATTTCAATGTGAATTTGAGAAGGATCCAGTAGTGGGTTTGAGCCCCCCGTATGTATGTGCTCTGATACCTATGTTGCTAGCTGAAACCAATTCTGTAATAACTGCCTGGTTAGTTTATAATCCTGTATCAATAGTCGTACCTGACACAAAATTACACTGTTTTCATGAATCATGAGTAAGACTGAGTAGTCAAGGGAAGCTCCTCTCCAGCTCTTCTGAATGCAAAGCCTGCATAAACCCAGGTTTGACCAGGCTTTGCTTCAGGAGATGACTACTCCTGATAGTTTACCAAAACATACTTTTTCTAAGTGTATCTAGAAAAAATTCCTTCCAAACAATGTAAGTTTTTGTAAGACTTTCTAAATTCATGCTGTTCTGCCATACTTACATCCATAAGAACAAGCAGAAAGATTCACACTATGCAAGAATTGGTTTTTCAGAAAACATGCCACACAAGTACAACATGAATTCAATAGCAGTTGATCAACAGAAAGATCAGCAGAAATTATTGAATATATTGTAAAGTATGTCATGCTCATCATGAGTGCTCTTATAATTTGGTTCTAGGTGTCCAGATCAGACTGATTTAAATTTTGGGGGTTTTTTTTTAAGGAATTTGTCTAAAGTGCCAATAGTTACTGCTAGAATAAAAATGAATGGTATCTGAACACTTTTAATACTTTAGATTTTTAGCTGACACTTTAAAAGTTAAATTTATTTATTTCAAATTTTAAAAAGCAATAGTTTTTTTCAATTTCACTGAACATTTAAGAACAGGAAGAATATGTTTATAATAGAGATAGGAAAAGCTTAATCTGCACTTGCCTCTGGTTCAGACAGCAAGCAGTGACAATCCTGCTTTCCTTGTCAAGTTTTCAAGAACTCACAATCCTTAATTTAAACACTTGAGAAATCTATGGAGCCTGCCAGTCTAGTTAATGAAGCTTCCCCCTTCCCCTTTTTTAAACAAAATCTGACTTTCTTTAAAGACCACTTAAGGCATATCTCTGATTGTACAAACAGGTTCTGTCCTAGAAGAGTGAATAATCCAATAATACCTCTTTTGAGTTGTTTCCCTCACCACCCCCAATAGTCCACTAAAGGAATACAACTTCTTTAAAGGTAAGGAGATAGCCTAAATTAAACAACAGATAGAAACTGTTTTCAATACAAAGAGTATGCAATATTCAATACAAATCACTGCTTTGATTAGAGGGCTTCTTGGTCTTCTGTCATTTAGAAGGTTATGTACATGAATTAACAATCCCCTAAGATTCTTTTACATATCTATCAATTTTTTTCTTTTACAAGTCACAAAACTGCTTGGTCAGCATTACACAGTATATATGAGACTACGTATATAAATAGTGATACGAGATGTTGTGCATTTAATTGTTAAGAAAGTTAGACCACCTAACTAGGCATATTTTGACATCTTAACATTTGCTCTCTAGACTAGTTAAAGCAATTTAAGAAAATCAGATGCCGAAATAAGACTGATACCTCACTGTGCTAAATGCTGTGAAATATGTATTGACATCTCCTTCTCAATGAATTTGCAATCTCTCCTGGGACAAAACACAGTAAATAATTTTACATGTGGTATGAAAATATATGGAATGTTTTTATCTTTCTGATTTATATTATAATCATAGAAACCTAGAAGGAAAAACATGTGAGTGGCAGGAACATGAGGTCACATATTTGTATAAGCTACTTAAACATGTAAAATTAGTAAATACTAACGTTTCTTTGGCTGCCCATCAGCAGCAGCCAATTCTGATAATTCCTATGACAAGAATGTTGAGATGAAACATTTACATCAACATTAATTAACATAACGTGAACACTAATGACATAGTTATCTGTATGTGCTGAGAACAGACAACATGAAATCTAGCGGATATGAACGGATCTATGGCTCTTGATTACTGAGACTGACAGCTGGTAGTGAAATTATGACCAAACAAGGATGGAATTGGAGGCAGGTAGGAGCAGAGACTTTGAGCATAAGTTTACATTGAATATAAGAAGTGGAGCTACAGGAGGATCTACATGTACTGTCATACAGACAGAATTAAGGATTAGAAAAGCTACATTAAACAGAGGTATTTTGAATATGTCGTGGGAATGGGAAGCTGGTTGGCTTCAACAAGGCAGCTGAAGGCAATGGATATAAACGTGGAATATCTTCTAGTGAAACCACACATGGGCCAGACCTCTTGGCAGTACAGGTAGATGGGTAGCAAGACAGGGTTGCTGCCAGAAGACCGAGTGAAATAATGGAAGGTAGAGTCAGAAAATGGTCCCTTAATTAGATACAAATAACAGCAAGATGACAGTATTGTCTATTATGAAAAAACTTTGGAAGGAAGAAGCAAAAAAAGTCATTTTAAGTAGCTGAATTTTTAAAATTATAAGGCTGACAAAAGATGAGTAACATAAATATGGTGCCATCTCTTATGTGATGACCAGCCAAAAGATTTTCATCTGGGAATTCTCATTCAAATATCTTTGATGAAAGGGTTCGGATTTATCATTTGTTTTCCAAATGTATGATAAAGACTCCAATGTAATACCATAAGACAGACTAAAAACTATGTATTTTTCATATATAGGGCCGTCAGTGTAGACTTACATATTAGAAGCTTTTACTAAAGCTTTGGAAACTTGACTTCCGAGTGCATTGTATGTAGAAATCTTTCATCTATATGGGTAACCTAAAGTCTCTTTTAATTTTCAGAGGGCTTATCCTGAAAGTTCAGAAAATGTTGTTGATTGTGATTTTCTATTTGTGTACTGCAAATATGAAGCCCAACCCTTCTAGACTTTAGTTGACATTATTATATTTTAGCATCCAATACAAAATGGTTGAGCCATCCTTAAATTGGAGCAATTTCCACCGCACTGAAATTAATCATTATCACACCTCCTGGAAACTGAGAATATTTCAGGCTATGGGCTAGAGACAACTGCAGGCTTCCCAGTGAAAAAGCAGCTTGCCCAATATAAAGCAAGAGCCTTATCTGTATGCCAGAAGATATTTTTGTAGTATCAAGATCACAGTTCAAAAGTGGCTATGAATTTCCAGCTTGGACTAAAATTAAAAGAAAACTCATTCACTCATCAGAAACCTTACTTTTTACCCAGCCCAGAGGAAAGATTGAATGAATAGACATGCTCCCGAAACAATCTCACTTATGCTATCACTTTTTTTTAGCACTCCCTTTGTTTCTGGAACATGCAAATGTTTTTCCCACTTGCTTGATATACATCAATCTGTTAGTATTTGTCTGTCATGTTTTAACAATTTCTCTTCCAGACTGCATTAGATAGTGGAAAGGGTACAAATAAAATTGATCCTCAGAATAGTTCACAATTCGAGAAATCTCAAGTTAGAGGTTTGGATTTCTCTCTCAACAAGACTTGCAACAGTTAAGGTGTTATCCCTAGCCCTTGTGCAAACCTCTGCCCCAACGTCCTCGGGTTGGTTGTTGCAGACAGATCCAGGAGAATGAGGATAAAAGTCTGCCCTTAGCCCAGAAACAGCAGTTCACTGGCCATCAGTCTCACAAATGCCATTTCTCACTCCACATGGTGACCTGCAATCCAGGTTGTGCTGGCCTAGTGTATTGATTCCTGAGCCCTCTCTGGCTGGGCTCTCTCTGAGCCCCAAAATGAAAGGTTTGAAGTTGACTGGTAGCTAATGTGATGTGGTTTCTTCCTTGAGGAAAGAAAAGGGTCCTGCCCTGAAGGGACAATTGATTAATTTAGCCAAGAGAAATGTAGTTTCTCAGGAAAAGTAATGCAACCGGTCAGAGCCAGAGGTGAGGATGAAACATTTATGTTTCCATAGCTTCTGGAGATGTAAATTTGATTTCTGTAATGAAGGCCAAGGTGTTTGTTGATCAGCTGACAGGGACTAAATCTCTGTGATGTATGAACACATTCCTTGACAGAGACCCACCTCATCTCCTGGAAGGACACAGGTTGCCCTATGTTTGCATGCAATACATGGTAACTGACACTTAAGCCAGGCCCAGGAAGACAACACATCACCACACACCATTCTTGATACCAGAAGGCAAAGGAGGGACTGAAGACCTGAGTCTACACATCACACATGAGTACGTGACTGTATGTCCAACAGGGGTGGCTGAATCAGGCACACATTAGATCCACAGAGCCAAATTTACTGACTTGCAGCCAGTGCTTCTGCTGAAGTCAGTGGCGTAGGAAAGGTCTAAGTCAATACAGAACTCAGATTACTGTATTTCGCATACATATTTAAAGCAGTGTGGCTTTGCATGGTGCTTTCTAGCTTCATTACATGAATACATATGTTCCTGCTGATGTAATTCTCTTGAAAGGTATAAATAATGGATATTCTTCATAAGCAGTTGACCCCCTGGAAAGACTGAAATCAGAGAGAGGGAGTTTGAGCTACCTCGCACAATTCAGCTTGCACCTGCACTCAAAGTCACTGGATAAAAGTCAGTTAGAGGAATGCCTGTAATGTGTCATTGCCTGCTGCCTCCAGTGTCACTCTGGTCACTAGCACCAAGGAGTCTATTAGATGGAAAAGACAGGGGGAGAAAAACAGTTGAAGTAATGTAGCTTGTTAAACTACTGCCTTTCAAGTCTTTGGGGGCACTTTTATTTTATGTTTTAACCAAGAGCAAGCATTTTGTAACAGAAGGGGCCTTTAGCATCAAAACAGGTGTGAAACTTCTCCCTTTCCCACAACCAGCTACAAGAAGAAAGGAAACAATTCTCAAATATTGCCAGTTCTGAGGCATTTTAATCCTTTGTGATTCAAAGACTGCCAAATGGAGGTCAGACAAGCCTTAGTTCCCCTAAATCCTTATTCCACTTAAGCGCGATATAGATGTAGGAAAACAGCAGCAAAAGGCACATAGATTTTGTGGAAGTGAAAGGCATTACAAAAAGCTAAATCTTGTTCACCGTCCTTACCAATGTACCAGTCTATGTAATGGGAACCACCTCCAATCTGCAAGTATGGTGATTTCCTTACCAATCTTCTACTTGTGCATGATTTGGGAGGACTGGGCAGATGAAAAGAAGACAGCTATAGCATACTTTTTTTTTAACCTTTCTATCTAAAAAGAGAATTCAGTTATTCTTTTTCAAATGAAGTCTGCTTTTTTCTTTCAGCTTCCCTATCCCACAGACATTGCACCTCCTAGTACCACAAGCTAACATAACAAGAATTAGCTGGTGTTACTTAGTACTTCCCAGAAATGTTTCAGCACAGGCAGAAAAGAAGCAGGAATCCCAGTGATACTGGGGTTTTAATCACCAGACCTGGTCTTGGCTTGCACCAAACAGGGTTAGGAGAAAGCTCTTGGACCTCAATTGCTCTCATAGTCTAGCCACTGCAACAACAGTAGGCAGTCCTAAGAAAAACACTGGTGTATCCAAACAATAAAGCATCTAAGCAGCATTACAAACTTGAAGTTTCAGCTTCATAAACTGAGAAATGCAGGTGCTCAAATAGCTTATGTGCTCCTTGGGGGTACACTGGCAACCAAACGAATGCACACTCAAGCCTGGTTCAGCAGGAAGATGGGAGAAACAGCCCTTTGCCCCTCTTCACCCAAACAAATTGAATCCCTCTCTTTTTAGAGCAAATTCAGTTCAAAATTAGATTCACACATTGAGATAAAGACTGGCTTTTTTTTTTTTAAAAAAAAAAAAGCACTGGTATTAACAGAGTATTACTCTGGATTTCGCCTTTGTAAATGAGATGAGACTCCAGCCCACTGTATATGGTATAATTTTTCCCCCCCTATGGTTACTCATAGTATAAACATATCCTGCTTCTTTCATACAGCCACCTGCCATTTTTGCTTTATTGCTGCCAGAAGGTTTAAAGGCATGCTTTTAAATATCTTGAAAGTTTCCTGTTGATAAGAAAAGGTGGATTTAGCACTTTTAAGTAAACAGTAACACACAAACATCACAAATCGTGCTTTTTGATAGAATCTACATTAGCTACATGAAGCATGAGGGACACTACTGGGGGGAGGTGGGTAAGGGGAAAGAGGGGAAAAAAGGCTCAATTTCTGGCAGGGAGACCTAGCAAAAATTAGTTGCAAAATGTGGGCTGGATATCTACTGCTATATCTCGAAACAATCAAGTCAGAAGTTGAAACAGTCTTTGTATGTTTTGTGTTTGGCTAACAATCGTTGGGCAGTTCTGCAGGTGGGAGAGATGGCTCTGCAGCAGACAGCTGACACTCATGAGCATTTAAGCTATTGAAATCCACAACTTGAAGGGGAAAAATACCTGTTGGCATTCAGGAGAACTGCAACACAATAATAAAAGCCAACACTTTGTAACATGGGTGCTCACAATTTAATTTCTGGAATCTTGCTGCTATTCCTGAACAGCTGACATACTGAGACTTAAAAATTGATGTATATTTAAACTTCATCACACAAAACGAGTCCTTTCAACAGGCAGCAAATTAAACTATAGGTGACCCAAAGATATAATGTTTGTTATAAATCAAGAGCACAGTGCATGGATTCAGACTTTAAACATGACCTCTTCATTGAATACCTACAAATACACGTCCTCTGTCAAGAATCACAAGCTTTGGGACGTCATCAGAGCACCACATGCATGTTTTACATAAAGCTCAAACTGACAAGGGGTAGATTCATAGCCTCTGTGTTTGGAACACTTCCTAGAAGTGCACAAAGAACAATTAAGATAGCCTCCTGCAGGGGGGCAAAGTGAGTGGTGTGGTCATCACACCATGGAGAATATTCATAGTAAAGTACTTATGACACATTTAGTTCTCTCTCTCTCTCCATTTGAGAGTTTTCCATAAGGAGCTTCCCATTTGTCAGTATTTCAGTATTTGTCAGTCAGAATCTTTACCTATTAAATATCCCGATCTCCACTATGTAGGTTGAGGTTTTTTGTTGTGCTTTTTTCAGAATTAGTTTGACTAAAAGAATAAAGCAGGATAATTATTAATATATGAATATACCGAGAACAAATACCAAATTTCTGCATTGTGTCAAGACTCTTGTGCCTTTCCCTTAGCAAAGGAAAATCACAACTCTGGAAGGTTTATTGGGAGAGTGTCTCTACCTTGTGTTGAAAAAGTAAATAAGAATAGTGTGGAGTATCACACTCACAAAAGTTATAGGCAGATTGGAGTAAATCAGCACAAATATTTGGAAGAAATTGGTGCTGTCTTATTTGATGATGAATCTGTATCAACTATGACTGCTGCCAAAAAAAGAGTCTCATGCCTGTCCACCTGCTCCCTCCAGTTTCATTCACATCCTAGCCAGTGCATAGGAGTCAAGTTGGTTACTGTCTTGATGGAAAACTAGCCCACCAAATTACAGATCCTGAAGATAAGTCATTCACTGATCCAGCCCTAAAGGAAGAACCAAGAATATGGCAGTGTGGAAAGGGGAGAGAAGGGCTGGCTCTCTCAGCAGAGCCTTCAGCTATTCCAAATAGAATTCAGTGTGAATCCACGCACTGAGGCTGCAGGTCTGTGGGCACCAGAGCCTTCCAAACACCCTGCTGCCCCCTCCACCTTCCCTGATTCACAGACCTTTCCTACTCAGGGCTGTGTGATCGTATCCACTCCTCTGCACTGATTTTGATCCTTACTAGAGTCTGTCATCAGCCACTTCAACTTAATACCCCAGGGGAAAGCTATCAATCAGGTTGGTTTTGCTAGGCTTTTCTGGTGTGTGTTTTTTGAGCGTGGTATGGTAGAGATCATATGGGCATGTGTGCTGGCACATGGGGAAAGAAGATCCGGGGATGGAGTAGTGAGGAGAAAGGGAAAGGAGGAACTTTTAGCAACACTGAACTGTTAGAAACTCTAACTTGTAAGAGAAGCCTGGGTTTGGGCAGCTTGAAAAACAGGAAGTAAATAGTCCACCTATAGTCACTCACTTCTTCCCCAAAGGTCAAAAAGGGGGGAAAAGAGGCAAGAAAAGAAATGGTTAAATTTGCTTCAAGGATGATTTTTTGAGGAGCTCATGGAGGGAAAAGGCTTTTAATTATGTGGCTAGACCAAGCTTAGATAAACACCTGGGGGAGATTCTAGCCATGTTAGTCCCTCTTGGTGGAGGGATATCAGCTAGATAATCTCCTGTGGTGTTTCCCAAGTCTACCTTTGGATGACTCTGATGTACTGTTCTAATAGTACAGTTCAAAGAGATAACCTTCATTTTTCAGACCGCACATTAGACAGCACAATTCATAGAAATGTATTCAGGACAATAAAATACAAAGATCAAGCTATCCATCTGTAATTCAAGCAACATTTGTTCATATAACTAGTTCATCTGGACAATTTACAAAATTGGCCTGGCTATAGTCCTATTTGCATGATAATAACAGCTGACAAAAGTTCTGGGAACAGACAGGATGGCTCTGTGATGAAGGCCTGGAGCTAAGTTAGGCAGTCAAGAACATTCTTTCTCATGGGGTGAAAATAGACATTTTGCATGAAGAGCAAGAAGATATATCTGACACAAACTCTTACTTATACTCAGGTAGCCTTAAAAAAGTTATTTGACTTTTTCAGTCTGGTTTCTCACATCATTGACTTAAGGAGAGCCCATGAACCTGGGAGCCAGAAGACATTTAAGCACCTACACCATCTCTTCCCACCACCTTTTCCCACCCAGAAGACTAACCCCAGTACAGCAGCAAAACCAGCTCAAAAAAAAAATCTCTTGTCCTGCCCTGGCTGCTTATTTCCACCTCCTTGTTCAGCCTCCTCTCGAGGCAGAGATGTACCAGTTCTTGTTGGACCATGTGAAAAAATGGCAGAAGACTGAACTGCTCTGGGCTTACAATGAAAATTTTACCAAAAAGCTGAAGTTTTGTAAATAATTGTGCCACTCTTATTTACGAGAGGGAGCTGCAGCTGAGACGGAGCTAGTACAGTGAGAAGAAGAGAGGGAAAGTGTCTTGTGCTGGTTTTCCTATTGAAACAACAGTCTTGGGGAAACCACTACCTCAGCCAGGAGCCAAAGCCTTTAATATTAATTAAATAACAACATTAAAATAACAGCAATGGCTCCTTTTTATTTACTTGTTGCTACCTTCAGTTTGCACTAGAGTAATTAAGAAAAATTTGGGTTGCGGTAAGGCTTTTCAAGCTGTCATAACAAAATTAATATGGAAAGATTGAGATATGTCTCTGATGGCGGGGGCAGAATATTTATCTTTAATGGGAAAGTGTGGGGATTGCAAGTTCTTTTTTTTTTCCTTCCCTGTATCTTCAAAAGAAAAAAGGAGAAGGTTCCAGCTATAAAAGGTATTCGTCAAGAACAGCCATCGGCCAGCACCACAAATGAACAACTCCAGTGTGAAAACACTTTCAAAGTTCTAAATGAGTTGTCCCTGTGGTAATAAAGAAAGGCTGTTTTACAGCATGACAGTATGTAAGACAGCATTGTCAGCTATAGTTTATTTAAAGCACAAGGCCTGTAACAGGAAAATAATGACTTTAATAAAATTTACTATTGACTTTGTAGGCTAAAATCTTTCTGTCATCAGGAATACAGAAAAACAACCTGCCTGAAAGCCCTTCACTTAAATATATTCCTTTAATATTTCAAAGCAACTTGTGACTTTTTTTTTTAATATACATGCTACTTCAAAAGATACTGTAGTGGGGTGGAAATTAGTATTTTTAATAGAAAGTTGGAATTGCTTACATAAGGGAAAAACTGGTAATGACCTATGACACTGTCTACTGAAAGCAACATTTGAGGAAACTGCAAAAGCAGTTAATGCAATTCCTTGAAAAGCTGTATAAAGCTATGTCACAAATGAATGATTTATAAATTACTGAACGTCCTTCTCATCTAGAGGATATCTTTTAATCATGCGCTGTAGTTTTCTCCGAGTGAACTCCAAAGAGCCTGCTGCAGAGACACACACAAATCTGCAGCATGTTAACAAGGTTGGGGTCATTTCTAAGAATTGAGGGGGGAGCAAAAAATAAAAAATCCTCACATTCGGCATGATTTTACTTTCGAACCAATTTGATTAAATGCACTATAGCTCGCTGGTAGTGTGTAAGAGGTCACGCCTTTTATATGAAAGACTGCAGAATTTTCATTCCTTTAATGTTTTTTTTACATAGTTAAAATAAACTGTGGTAAAAAGTTTCCCAACAGCATATGACAGCTCAATTTAGAGGTGAAACCTTTTAATAAAATCTCATGAAATGAATGCTTTGGTTTATGCACTCTGTTTGTGTTTCCCACTGGAGTGCTTAGCATTGTGAAGTGGTGGTTTCTTTCTTTACCGCTGCAGAGCAACACCATGAAGGAGAGTCTGGAGCCTTAGAGCAGAAAAGATGTAGCTTAGCCACGGTAAAATTGTTGATGGAGGAATCTTAATTTACAGAGAAAATGCTTTTCTCTTGACTTTAAAAAAAAAAAATGCTATTGTGCATTAATTTACATTGCAGATAATTAATTAAAAATGAAGAAAAATATTCCACAGAGGCTTTTTAGAAAGGACTCTGGGGTCCAGAAGTAGTATTAAGAGGGGAACCAATTAAAGATTTATCTGAGAATGAATAATTTTGCTAGGACTTTGGCAGTGGAACTGGCTGAAGTCATATTTGTTGTAGCTTTTGCCTTGTTTCATGCACATCCACAAAATCCTTCTTATGTTTGCTAAGGGACATATCAAGGAAGAAGTAATCTTTCCATAAGAAAGCACAGTGCCTGTCTTTCCTAATATGCTGCATAAATACCACCTTAAGAAGGTGGCAGTGTGTTTCATAAACTCCCAAAAGTTTAAACATGCAGTTAACACTTGAGAACTAAAACTGCCAAAAAGGTGAGGATCAGAGCAGGACCAGGTCTGACAGAAACAACCTCTAACGCCGCATCAATTGTACCATCTCAGCCCATCCATACAGCCAACATGTCATCAAGTGTTGCCAAGAATCTAACAACCAAAACTCAAAAACCATAGTCTTGCCAGGATGTTATTTGTAAAACCCTCGTCTATTTTATCCTTCCACAGTGGCTTAAAAAGCTCTGCTGTCATACTGACCCTTTGTTTATATGTATGCAGTGTGTTTATATGTATATGTGTGATGTATTGTCTGTTATCTTTAGTGGATTTCTGCAGCTAGAAATATTGGTTTTTTCCGGTACATTATTCTAGCCTTTTATAATTTCCTACCCCATTTCATTAAGTTTGGCACACTGGTACACTGTGACATAGCAAACATGCCTGCCCAGAATTAGGTTCATGTCTTTATTTCCCTCATTTGGCAGCGCCAAAAGACTTTTGGGGTTTGCTCTAATGTAGTTTTAGAAGAGATACCCTGAAAATGTTTTGATTTTGGTAGGTCTGCCAAATTTTTGTATCAAGGTCACCGAGGATGAATTACTACTCCAAAATGCTACAGCCGGCTACCTATATTCTTCCTGTAAAGAATATAGGAACTAGAAAAGCTGCAAATTCTTATTTTTGTATAACCACTCAAAGACTCAAGGGTAAGAAGAAATGTGTATTACTGCTTACAATTATTTAACCAAATCTTTACAACAAAGTGTAAAACGCAGCGCAGATTTTCTGGGTAGCACATAAGAGGAAAGGAAGAGTAAGCTGCCTCCCTACTATGGACACTTAAGGTGTCCCTCCTTCACTCACTCTGCCTCCCATTTTAATCCCCATCTCACACCAAGCTCTAAGGACTTCGTAAGGGAGTGACCCAACACAAGGCATGTGCTCACACTTGATCTGTTGCAGGAATAGACCTCAGGCCTCATATTTAAATTGGAGTTTCTCTCACTTCTGAAATAAGATGTTGAATCCATTTTTAAAAGACCCACTTTTCAAGACATATCAGCCCTCAGAAATTTCTATCCTCTTTAGTAAGAAATGCTGAGAGCTCATTGCTTGAAGAAAAAAATCAGGACTAAAGAACCTCAGTCTAAATTTTGGAGCATGTCTTAGACTCCAGATCTTCAAAGTCTAGCCCTTACGTTTTATCCAAACTGCAAGAGGATAGTTTTATTAATTTCAGCTGGAGGTTATTTTTTCTTTTATCTTATTTTTCAAGGCATGTATGAGCTGAGGGAAAGACTTCAAATCTATAGCTCATCAACTTTAACAACTTTTTTTTTTTAAAGGCAGGATTCATATAATGTAGAACACAGGACATTTATTCATTAAACTCTTCCCTGGGGTCCCACAAACTCCAGCTTTTCTACTATATACTGGGCAGAAGGAGGAAGATCAAGCAAGACAAGGGAGAAAAAACAACCATTTTCAAGAGGACATTATTATCTTTTAAGCTTTTTATGGGTGTACCTATCTCATCCTGTAGTTGTTCTCTTGGAATTTTTCTGGCATTGCTTTGCTAATCAGTAAAGATATGAGGAACCAGGTTACCTCCAAAATAAAAAGGAACATAACTTGACAAAGACATTCCATGTAAATAGTTCTTTCTAATATGCAACTAAAATTTTCACCTGAGGAGAAATAGTATAGCTAGAAGGTGCCAAGGCATCCTAAACCTGGATAAATGATTAATGGCTTCATGATATAGTGTCTACATGTAAGATATCTGAATTATCTAGGATGCTGGATGGCTTAATTCAAGTGCACATATGACTCTTAAATATTTTCTGTTTTGAAGGATCACCTGGCACAGTTAATTAAGGAGCTAATGAGACAGACACTCTGATGGACCTTATACTTGCAAAAAAATTAAAATTGGTTGGGAATAAGAAGGTCAGAATAAGAAGGGGCAGCCTTCACTGCAGCAACCATGAAATGGTGGAGCTCAGGATACTGGGAGGAAGGAATGAGGCAAAAAGAAGGACCACAGCCCTGGATATCAAAGAGCAGACTTTGCCCTGCGCAGGGGCCTGTTTGTAGCAATCCCATGGCATATGATCCAGGAGACAAAAGAGGCCCAGGAAAGCTACTTGATTTTGAAAAATCCCTTCTACCAAACAGTCCATCCCAAAGTTCAGAAAATCAAGCCAAGGTAACAGGGGGGCTGCATGGATTAACAACAAGTTCCTCATAAAACTCAAACATGAAAAGAAAGCATATAAGAGGTGGAAACAAGGTCAGAAAAAATATAGAGACCCTGTTCAAGTGTGTCGGGATGGAATTAGGAAAACTAAAACTTACCTGGAGATGATTCCAGTAAGGGCAACAAGAAGGGCTTCTGCAGGTACATTAAAAGTGAAAGGAAAACAAGTCAAAATGCGGGCCCAACGCTGAACAAGTCAGGAGACTGCTGTGACTAAAAGGCTGAGCTCCTCTGCTTGGGTCTTTATTAAAAAGACCTGGCTTCAGGAATCTCAGGCCTCTGAGATATATGGGAAAGTCTGAAGCAATCATGATTTGCCCTCAGGGAAGAGAGACCTCGTTAAAGTATATTTAAGAAATCTGTGCACAAACACAACTCTTTGGTTTCTGATGGGATGCACCTGTAAGAGCTGAGTGAGCAGCTGAATGTTGTTGCAAGGCTACACTTGATTCTCTTTGAAAGGTCATAGTGACTGAGAGAGGTTTCTAAGGACTGTATGAAAGCAAAACCCCTATCTTCATGAAGGGCTACAAGGAGGATTTGGGGAACTACAGAACTATCAGCTTCATCTTGATCCCTAGGAACATGGTGGAGTAACTAATCCCAGAAGCTAATTCCAAACACATGAAGGACAAAACAGTGACTAGGAGTAGTCAGTATGTATTCATGAAAGGAAAATCATGCTAAATCAACCTCATAGGCTTCGATGATAACAACTAATATGGTGGGATAAGGTAGACTGTTAGATATTGTTTCTCTTGACTTTTGCAAATCTCTGAGTACTCTCTCCCAAAACTTCTTCATAGAAAAGCTGATGAATTATAGGCTAGATAAATGGACAATGAGATAAACTGAAAACTGGAAGAACTATCAGGCTCAAAGGGTTTTGACCAGCAGCTCAAAATCCATCTGGAAGCTGGTCACTAGGGGTGTACCATGTGTCAATATTGGTGCCAACACTGTTTAACATCTTCATTAGTGATCCGGATGATGGGGCAGAATCACCAGCTGGAGAGCAGCTTTGCAGAAAAAGACCTGGGCACCCTGGGAGACTGCAAGTTCATTGTGAGCCAATAGTGTGACCTGGAGGTAAAGAAGTTCAACAACATCCTGGGTTGTTTTGAAGAGCATTGCTAGCACTTTAAGGGAGATGATATTTTCCCTCAGTTCAGCACTGATGAAGCCACATCTGCAGTGCTGGGTTCATATTCAGGCTCATTAGTACAAAAGCAACAAGCGAGATTCTGGTGTGACTCCATTGAAGGACCCTGAAGATGATTAAACTATTGGAGCATCTGTCAGATGAGGAAAGGCTGAGATCTGGGATTGTTCAGCCTGGAGATGTGAGAGCTCATGGGGGGTCTAATTCATGTGTATAAATACTTGATAAGAAAGTGTAAAGAAGATAGAGACAGTCTCTTCTCAATAGTAATTAGTGACAAGAAAGGTACAGCAGGGACAAACTGAATTTTCAGTCAAACTTAAGAAAAATATTTTTTACTGTGAGGTAATTTGAACAGATTGTTCCAAGTTGCTGTGGAGTCTCCATTCTTGGAGATATTAAAAACACAACTGGACATGGCCCTAGACAACCT
Source organism: Scolopax mira (assembly GCA_004320125.1). Classification (NCBI taxonomy): domain Eukaryota; kingdom Metazoa; phylum Chordata; class Aves; order Charadriiformes; family Scolopacidae; genus Scolopax; species Scolopax mira. The sequence goes on from BJBW01007781.1 coordinate 154,758, forward strand.
GCTGTAGCTGATCCAGCAGTATGTAAGATCCATCCAAGTAAGGATGTCCAGCTAGACAGACTCTAAAGCTTCCCTTCAACTCAGTTATTCTGTTATTTTTCTTATTATTATATGTAAAATCTCTGTAGGTGGAGGTCATATCATACACAGATAAAAGGGAGTGTTAAAGCAGATTGCAGAAGACCACTTCCCTTTCAGTAAAATCCAGGAAAACTTGTTTTTTCTGTTTCACTCTTTTTCTCAGTTACTTGGCTGAGAAAAGGAATAGGTTTCCAACTTGTACTGATTGCTCAGTTCCCCATCTCCCAATAGATCTCACATTTGAATAATTATCTTCCATTTTGTTATTTTTGATCAATTTGAATAGAAGCTGATCCTGTTCCTGAAGTGTTTGGTCAGAACTGAGACAATGGCTTCAACCAAAGCCAGTTTAGACATCGAGTTGGAGGCTGTTTACCATAGAGGCATATGAGGGGGGCTTAAACTCTAACAGTAAAACTTCTTCAAAGACATTGAACTATTAGAATGACAGCATGTATAGAAACTTCCTTTTGGAGGATAGCAGTTATAAAAACTTACTTCAATACAGTTCAAGCTGTAGTTGTACCTTTCTTTACCCTGTGCTGTATTGTGTGTGGAGAGAACTGTAATTAGCACATATAGGTGCCATCATAGCTTCAAGTAACTGTTTAGTTACAATTGGAGTTGTAATTAGCAATAGCAAATCCACAGACTCTAGAAGAAAATTGTTTTCAGGAAAATCCTTCTTGTCTAGATCTGATCACTCATTTTTGAGAAAACTTATTCTTAGGTAGGTTTTCTGACCTTTTATTTTTCTGAATCTCTTTTGCAATCAAATAAGAAAACAAAAAATGTTGATTCCTTTGTGTTTTACAATCTCATTGACCAAAGCATAATGAATTCCTTTTACCCCAAACCATTTAAAAGGCAGGTAATTTCAACAATTCTAGTATCTTCCTTGTTTTTGTATTCACACGATATAAACTAAAATTATGCACAAGATTCATCAAAGCTGAGCTGTGCTGCTAAGAAGTGTGTAACTCAGATACAGAACGACCCATTTAAAGAAGTTATTGATGCCAACATTAAATTTACAATTATTCATAAAAGAAAACCATTTGAAGAATTCCCCATGCTGCAAGTACACAAAATACTTTGCTACGCATAAGAAGTTACATTTATTAATAGTCCTTTTTGCCAGAATCTCATTTCACCAAAGGAAACTTCATCCTCCAATGGGAATAAGAATCATATGAACGTCACAGATGCTACAAGTTTATTCACCATAACAACAAAAATAAGACAGACATCCAACTATCTCATAACAACATTTCAAAATAAGCAACTGTCAAAATGTAGGATGCAAGAAAACTTAGATACAATAAATTGTGGTTATTAATGAACATTATCAACTACACCATTTCCCCCTCACCTTGGGCTCATGCGTAGAGCTAGAAAAGCTTCATGCAAATGTTGTTATTGTAACATTTATCTTATGTTTCACCTATTCCCTTGCAGTGATAGCATATAGAGATCTCATACCTAGGGCCTTAGTCTTCCAGCCAGTTGGGCTACAACATTATTTAGAAACTTTTTTAGAAATACCATGATTACCATAATAATCAAGTATCTCACATTGGCTTTGGTAGGATAAGAAGTTGATCAGTAGTTCAAAAATCTGAATGATCTGAAGCTAGGAAAGCAAAGATTATGGGCTGAAAAAGTTCTATTTGCATAACCCATTATTCAGGAAAATAATGTTTTAAAAATGTAAATAGCTAGGTTACAAAAACAGCTTCTTTTTTTAGGTGGGGTAGTTTTGCCTAGAAGTTTAGGTACAGACATGAAAATTCAGTTATTTAAGGCTAGAGATACTCTAAATTTTGAAGTTGTTTTTTTTCTTTCAGTAGGAGAATGGGAAAAAAATTAAATATAGAAATACTGTAAACCCAATCTCTTATTGAAAGCAGTTTATAAGAGAGTATACAGGCACCCTTTATTTCTTCATATACTACTACAACAAGTCTATGTCTCTCAATTAATGGTTTGTATTTTTGGATTGTTTTTTCAAGGATCTCAACCTTTGCATCCTTTTTATTTAAAATTAAAAATAGAATGGCAGATGAGGTGGCAAAAAGGGACACTCTAATAAAATTGATAGGATTATATGAGGGGTTGTTTTCTTTCCTTTTTGAAACAAGATCTCTCTATAATGTATATGAGGAGGACAGCTCAATAGTTTCACATCTGCTGTAGGACACTCCGTTTGACTGAGCACATACTCAAAGGGGTGGGATGGTCATCCTATTACTGAATACGGTTTTTAGGTGGCCCTAGAGGTGGGCCACCATCACCACCTCCCCTTTCTGCAAAACAATCTTTATGTGTTTGCCAAAGTCTTGCCAAAGTCGAAGAAATAAGGAATTAATCTTCACTGTTCCTTCTTTGAAATAGTCCCTCCCTAACTGACTTGTACCATTCAAATGCAACCAGATTCTTCCTTCTTTTGCTGGCCTAGAGTGTGTTCAAACACCTTCTGTCCTACTTCTCTATATCTACCTTCTTGGCCATTATGTTTTTAAAGGAATGCATCAAAACACAGCTTCAGATTGTATCATTAATCCTCTAAACAGTTTGTGGACACTCCAAAACATGACATCTGCTTTTTGATGAAAATTGGGGTTTTGCCTTTTAAAAGAAAGAGTCCTCTGGAGATCTTCTTGAGTTTTATGCATATAAACTCAAAATCCTGTCTGAGATCATGATGTAGATGACATGATCTACAGAGCAGTTCTACCATCTCCAACTTCTGAGGATTGAAGTGGAAAGGCTCAGTTGATCCCTCACATGTGCCATGTTCATATATTCCTTTCCTGCAAGTTTCAGCACTAAAACTTGTCAGGACAGGCAGTGACCTATGAGGATCACACAAACAAGAGCTTGAGACCACCTGAATGCTAGCAAAAGCATCCTTGAATTTTTTCTAGGCTTTTCCAGAGCCAGGCACTCGGTATTAGCAGGGCATGGCAGGGTGTAAGGTGTATGTGGCAGACACATCAAGCAGGCCATCTCAGGCCCAAAAAGGAAAGCCTAAGGTCAAGGAGAGTCTGTGTGATCCATGGTTGGATCAGGTGAGGGGGACAGTGGGACTATTGTAGACTTCATGACCACAAAATTCCCGAGGCTGTGACTGAGCCTCAGGCAGGCTGTGATCCATGAAGCATCTGCTAGGCGTACAGAAACCTGGATCTGCTGCAAACTGTGAGGCAGAGTCTCAAATACCCTGAGTGACAAGACTGGAACTGTACCTTCCTGAATTTCCACAGTCCATAAAAGCAGGCAGGAGTCAGGACCTAAAATCCTCGGAAAAGGATTCCAAATTTTATGGCTTGGAGTAGAACAGAACAACTCAGAACTATAAAAGGGCACCTCTGTATAATTAGAACACCCTTTTCAATATGCCTTTACATCACTTAACAACGTACTTTTACTTAGAAAAACATAATTCAGTGGTTTTAAAGTGGTCATCTTTGAGTCTTTGATTATGAAAATCATGTTTTAAAATTTTGTACATCTGAAAAACTCAGAGCTAATAAATAGAATAGAATAGAATAGAATAATAAAACAAAATCTAACATTTGGCTACCTCTGGTTATGGCTTCTTGCCAACATGGGCAGTAAATAGCTGTAATCTGTGGACTGGTTTCTATTAGCAGTTAGAGTCCAATAAGCATTCTCCAAGAACATATAATCCAGTTTAGGTTCATCTGAAGGGAATGCATTTCTGTGGTTGAAGACCTCACCATAGTGTAAACCATGGGGTGCAGGGACAAATATTTTCAGATCAAACCACACTCCTGGTCAGTATTAAAATTCTAATGCAGAAGCACCAAGAGACAGTTCAGGCTTATAGACATTTTCCATTACACCAGGAACTGCTACTTTTATCTGATTTCAGATTAGCCAGTCTGCAGTTAAATGGCACATGACACATTGATGCTGACCTTGTGGCTCTACCTTGGGTCTTAGGGTGCTTGTGACCTAAAAAGTTGGCTCTACATGCTCTATTCTCAGTAGGGTTTTCTCTGACTTGTGTTTATAGGGGTACTTGTGGTGCAATATAGTACTGTCAGACTATGAATCACTTCTCTGCTTTTACATTAAACATGTATTTTCTTTCTTCTTGCACAGTTATCTCCATACCAACTCACTCTCAGCCTATTCCTATCAGTCTAGCTAGACTGCTTAGAGGGAGGTCAAATAGACTTTTATTTTACCAGAGATGTTCATTTTGTTTACTGTCTAATATAAAATAAAGACACCTTTTTTTTCACTCCAACATAAGTTTTACTCACCAGTCTAGATTGTTCTAAGACCCTCATCAAAGGACTTGCATGGGCCAGTGAAGATGAATATGGCAGAGCAGACATTTGAATCTGGCTTCTGACAGCAGATGGATGTCTTAACTACTGCCTCGTCTGAAATGAACTGACTCGGTTCTCTTCTTCTTCTTCCCTCTCTCTCTGGAAATTAAAATCTGGACCTGTGAAATTTTTCCCAATTAAAGTTTCAATGATTTTGGCATGTTCTAACAAAACCATTGCATCAAAAATGCCTTATACATAATTGGTTGAGCCAACAGATGTCACATTATGGCTTAAGCCCTCCTGAGCACTAAGGATCAGAAAGTGGCATTTTTAATAAAAGAGCCTTTTCTGTCAGTAAACCCCAGACATGACCAGTAGATAGATTAATGTCTGTGTGCATCCAAGTTACCCACAGATGGTAGAATAATCTTGGACAGGTTTTCTTGGACAATGACTTGAGAATTTCTTCATAAAATGTCTTTCTAAAAGACATTAAGATCTGTTAGATTAAAATAAAATTTCCAATGCCTTGAGGAGTCAGAAAAACAAAAATTCTATCATTCATTCCTATTTATATAAGGAAGCTCAACGCTAACTTTGTTTTCAAAATATAACCAGTAGCTAATTTTCCAGTAACCACTCTCATAGGCACTTACTGAAATTCCATTCTTTAATAACCATAATATTTTCAAGACAGTTTTGGGGTTTTTTTTACCACACTTCCAAATTAATCCTGATACAAACTTAAAATATAATAAATAACACATTATCTCCATGGACAAGTTTGGCCATTTGACATCATAATTTTGAGAAATTTCCCTTAAGTTTCAGAAACAAAAGAGGGTACTCTCCTATTCATTTTCTTTGAGTAGGTATTTAGCCTATTGTACAGCCATGTATACAGTCATTCACCTAGGGATTTCAAACCATTTTCAATTTTGGCAATTTCTACACAGACATGCTACATGCCAAATCAACCTTGCAATATTTGCACCCATATGATATGATTTATCATGCTTACTGCATGTTTGTTCCCATAGTGGAGTAATTTTTGTAGGGCTAACAACAGAATTATAATAAACTCACCTGAGAGCTAGAGAAGGGAAAAATCTTCACAGTTGTTGTGCTTGCCAACCATGACAAAGAAATAATTCTAAAAAACTAAATTAATTTACATAAAACACATATCTCCCTCCTGTTTTTTGTGATCAACATTAGATTATTTGTTATACTCAGTTCTCTGATGTCACTGACAACATACCCGTGTCAGAGAGTGGCTATGTCTCTAGTAGAGGGAATTTTGGTAACTTTGACAAATTTCCTCCAGTTGCCTTTATTAGAATTACACACTACTATGGCCAAACAGTGAGCTGTGATACATTTTGTTAGAGACTTTGATGTCTATCCAAAGATAGTTGGAGGTAGTAGACGATTTTTGGGTGTCACATATACATCTATATAAAGAATGTTGTCTTATTTGCATATACATATATTTTAGATTGCATGCACAGATCAAAACTGGGCAGAGTTTTGTGACAGCATCTGAAAAAAAGGAAAGAGAGCTGAAGAAGGTGGAATAATTTTCTAATGTAAGTTGAAAAAACAACATATAACCTGAAGAATAGTGGTAGCTCTCTGAAGTATGGCCCAAAATATCCAGAGAGTCAGAACCCAAGCAAGAGAATTTTAGTGATCCTAAGTCTTCTCTCACAGAGCCAGAGAACACATTAAGAGAAGAGTCTTCAGAGAGTTTTAACATGCTTAAGACTCCCAGGAAATAAAAACTCCTCGCCACCTCCCATCCCAGATGATTATAGGGAGAGGCAAGAGGATGAAGATCAGAACGACCAATTGTGCAGTGTTTGCATTTCATTTGGCATGTGAGAGTCTCCAAGACCCCCTTCTCAACTCAGTTCCCCCAACCTGTAGTTCATCCAAACAGGAGGACATTTTCCCTTCTGGGATGGTGTTTTATTTCCTCTCAAAATTCTAACCTAAATGAAAAAAAATTCCCTTTGAAAGTTCAGACAAAAACAATGCCTTTCCGTAAAAAGTAATTTTAGCTTCAGTGAACTGTAGGTTGGTTTTTTTTTCCTAAGTGAAAAACATCAGTTTGAAAAATTAACAGCCAGCTCTAAATCATACTACTTGTGGGTCCCAATGCAGTCATGTAGGGCTCAAAAGTTAATTGCTCATAAAACTGAACCCTTCTTTACATGTGCAACTGCCATATCCTTCACCAAACTTCAAAAGAAGGGGCTTGTAACTGAAGATGGCCTCTAAACTCTTAGACCCTTCATTCTATATTCAGATTTTTTTTACAGTCCGCACCGGAGAGTTACTACATTTCTCCAGTTGACAGGGAAGATTGAGCCAGAGTCTCCTCCTTCTCTTGATTTACAGGAATATAATTAATTCTCAAGTCAGCTGAGCTAAAAATGGTGTAAACAAGAGGAAGAACCAGGCCCCAAGGAACAGAAGTACTGCAGAAGCAGTCATCACTTAAAACATGGCAACATTTCAGAAAAACACTGCAGATGCTTTGGCTCTGTCCCTCATCCAAGCTGAGCATTGCTTTTTGCTTCTCTATGTTGCTCTTTTCTACCAAGTCTCTTTAGGCATTCATGCTAATACCTTGTACTTGATATCAGATGAGTGTTTTATAATTAAGCACACATACATGAAATACCCCAAACTATATTAAGCTTAAACACATTTTCAAAAAGTTGTAAAATACTCTTGCCAGATTCTATACTCTCAAATGGATTAATCTGAAAAACAACTGGGACTCAATTTAGACCTTCCTGGCAGCAAGCAAGAGAAACGTCAAGCTCAATATTTTACTTTATTGAAGAGCCTCTTAGGAGTCCATCAGAAAGAACTCTATCTGCCTGGTAGCCAGCAATCAGTGGGAGGTAATATTTAGTTTATTAATGTGGCTTTGATTTTTTTTTAACACTGTTGATGAATAGTAGTAAACTAAGACCTTGCTCCAATTTCCCCTTCTCCCTTTCTGAAAAAAAAAAGAAAAGGCAATGAAACATAGATAAAGTTAACAAGATCTTGCAATCTTGCATAATATCAAAGTGCATTCAGTAGATCCCAAGTTATCCAGACATATAGTTTATTTGTACACTAGAATGTCTGAATTAAAACATACACACAGAAAATGAACACAATTTAAGAGGCCCTGTGCTGGAAGTCAAGGTTAATTTTGAAACAACCCTTCAGTTTCAAGGCAACTGTATGGATTAGTAAGTGTCTGTGTTGCACAGAAGAGTGGCTTTCACTGGTACTTGACAGTACAGGTAAACCATCATAGAGTTCTGATCATAAATAAACTGCAGCTTAGTTACTAACAATGGATTTCAAAATTGAAAGGAACCAAAGCAAAATGCAGAGGTTTTTTGCCCTGTTTTCTTCTCAATAAATCAGAACGAATTACAGATGCAGGCAGGGATGCTGTCTCAAATGTTATGATTCATGTCTTCCAGTATATTACATTTGATTTATAGTATTATTTGTGGGGTTTAAGATTGTGTTGCTAGGTAATGAGAATATGTTGGGGCTAAAACAGCTGACTGGGGTAAAACTAGTGGAATAAATACTCAGAGCTCAAAAACACAGTAGAAAGTAAAAATCCATTGGCAGTAAGATAGGAACTCTTGACTAATACTCTATTTCAATGAATCACATATGCAGCTCTTTACTTCTATCGCTGACTTCAACGGGGCTCTCATGTGAGTAACTGCTATTGGTAGAGGTGTAAACAGTTCACAGTCCATTCCACATAATTAAAAAGCTAACAGGCAGGCAGCTAATGTTGTAGAAAAATCTTTAGACTGATGCTCTGGCCTTCAGCAGTGAGGTGCTTCACTGATAATGTCTGAATTGTGCAAATATCCAGACCATGCACGTTACCTTTCCTCCCTCTTGTTGCAGCATGCACTTCATGCTAAGGGTTTAGCTGGGATTTGTTTTACATTACAGTAAGAACAAGGAGCAGAAGGGTATTGTGCCTGAGGGAAAATATCCAAACCAATACTGCTCACAGTAGCAAATGGGAACGTGGAACACAGTCTCCAGTAGTGCAAGCATAAGAGACTGAGAAGAGACTGAACAGAGGCAGTGGTGTACGTGTCAGCATCTGTGGAAAAGTAAACCAGCTATGCAAAGGTTTAGGGTTTTGCAAAGATCTCAGTAAGTGGGGAACTGATCTCAACAAGATTAGAAGAGGTAATACACATACAATCAAGTAAAGCAGAAATAATCATTAACCAAGGATTTTAGAAAAAGAGACATAACTGTACAAAAAAACTTACCGGAGCAGAGCAGTCGGTCGTGGTGAATATTGAATATTATCTTACCATACAGAGGCACTTGAAAATGGCTCATGAATATGTAATCTGTAATGATGATGAGGAGAAAATATTAATTTGAATTGTATTAATGTGGCCAAGCCTAACCGATAAAGCTTGTTTTCATTCTTCATTTTGCTTTTAGGAAAGCAGAAGTTCAGAAAAAAATATAGTTGCAATGATTTATGGACTCACTAATGACTTCAAAGGGTGTTACGAGAACTCACAGGTTTTGTCTAAGAACTAGGATACAACAATCAAACTGTGCAATATAAGCATCTACATATAAGTGGAATCACTTTATCACATACAATACATTAAGCATTGGGGAAAAAAAAAAAAAAACCAACTTAAAAAAGGTAGGCCAAAATCTGTCTTTTGATTCAAGAAGTGGTATGCCCTTTTAAACAAGCAAATTATACCCAAGGGACAAGCGTGTTCCACACTGTATTTTTCTGAATAAGAGAGAGGATACAATTTGAATGACCAAGGTCTACACAGTGAAAGTCTACTTTTGGTGGTAACATAGAACTCCTTTTTCAATGATATTTTTAGGATTCTTTTATTCCTTCCTCTGTTTTGTGGGGGTTGCTATAGGACATCTGATACTTAAAATGGCTGCTTTCCTTATTAGATATTGGTAGCTCTAATAAAATTGTGTTTATCCACAGATATATAAAACAAACAGCATTTTTCTGGTATTTATATATAGTATTTACCAAAAAGGTTTCTAGTGTGGAAGTCAATCCAACCTAATCACAGATTTTCTGTCACATTTACCTTAGTACCAGGACTTGTATCCATCTAGGAAATTATTTCTTGTGGAGATACAGGGCCAAATTCTCCTGTCTGTTACACCAGTATGCACTTGGAGTGACTCCAAATTAGCTAAAAATCAACAGAGGTAGCTTAATGTGTTCTGGTGTAAATCAGAAGAGAATTTGGCTTCTGATCTTTCAATAATTATTCAAGAGTAAACAGCACTCAGTTGCACCACAGGAGAGCACTGGAATGTGAAATATTGGAAAACTGCAAATACACCAAAACAATAAAATTAGGTAATTCAGTATAAAATGCCCCTTCTTTACTGTTCCATCCATTGTCATTTCTTGCAGAATACTCTTTAGACCACTGATCTGCACCTAGGACACCCACAGGATGTTGGTTTATTATGTTTGGTATCTTGTAACTGCTAGTGCATTATGAGATAAGAGTTTGTAGCAACACATGGCAATAGGGGATCTGTACGCCCATGCTTCATTACTTCTTGACCTTTCAGATGATACCCAATTGAAAAAGGATCAGTTCTTACATCTGGCAAAAGCCTAATTTACTAATATGCTGTCCTCCTGAGTCACTGCTGTAATATGGCTGCTGAACTTCTTATATATCTTGACCCCTTCATTGTTGCTTAGTTATTTACTTTTGACATGCATAACCTGGGGGGTACTTTTGTGCTACAAAATTTGGGGTTGAGGGGTGAATGGTCTTTACATCTGAAGTGCTCCACAAGAGAACAAACCAATGATGGATCTTTAACCCAAAATTCTCAAGGCATTCATCTACCAAAATAATTAATAACAATAAAAAAAAAACCCAACAAACAAAACACAACAGAACAGGCAAACAAAAAAACACTCACACACTGCCAAGGAATTGAAGTTGGCTCACAGCTCTCAGCATGTTCATTAGGTCATTGCTTCAGAGTCTTCGTCCTGCAGTACCTTCAGAAGAAGTTGTTCCATGTCCCACCTGCCTCATCAACTCTCTGACCCCACACTGTGACTCCCATTCAAGAGGGTTTTCTGAACTGGACCAGGGAGGGAGGATGAACTCTGGTTTAAACCCTCATTAGAAATGTCCCTTTTCAGTTAATATTCAGTAGTGTGCTCTGGGCAATCCTGCTTAGCAAGGGAGTCGGACTAGATGATCTCTAGAGGTCCCTTCCAATGCTGTCTAATCCGTGAATCCTATTATGCCAATTGCTGCACAAAATGCAAGATGTCTTCCCCTTCCTCACAACCCAGAGATGGTCCTTGCTTTAGAATCAAGGCCTGTACACACCTTATCATGCTCTGATTGTTCACACCATTTCCTTCAGTAGATACGCTGAAAACACCTAGACTTCTTTCTTTGAAGAATATGACTCAGACAAGCAACAGTAAAATCATGTACATTTGCACTTTGAAAATAGTGTGAAAAGAAGAGAACTGTGAATGCAAACTGCAGAAAAAGTGGGAAGGTATTTAAAATTTTAAAATTTTCTGAACAAATTGTACTGGGATTCTTGCATGCCAAAGCTTATAAATTGGCAGCACAAAAACTATAGTCCAGGAACAAATGTTGAACATCCCTATCAACTATTTCTTTTTGTTTGGGATCCATGAAAGCAAAGTTAGTAGAAAAGAATGAAATTGACACCCACACAGGAAAGGATAGGCTGAACTGGTTCTGCAGGGGAAAAAAAAGGCTGCCCCATGTATTCCTAGGCAAGTGTGGTAGTCTATTATCGTAAGCATTGCCATTTCACAGAGATCGAGACCACACATTTAATTCTTTTCTATAGGTTTTTTAAAAGGTGGCTTCAAGCCACTCTCTGAGGAGCAGAGCTGGTTAATTGTAGCCCTGCTGGAATCCACATATCACAAAGGGCTCAACAAGAGCTAAATAAAGAGAGTTTAATCAGATCTGGAAAAGATGGTTTTTAATGGAAGTGAATTCTGCAGAGGATGATAATCATTAAAACTGAGGAGTTAATCAAAAATCCTAAAACAAGAAGGGAAATTTGAAGCATCCAGGAAACATCATCCCTCCTCCAACTTAGATCCTCTTAAAAAGTAGGTGAAAGAAAAAAGAAAAAAAAAAAAGCAAAATTAATAAAATGTTTTGAAAACAAACCACAAAATGGTCATTTCTCATTCACCTCCTCAGCCACAGAAAAGGGGAAGTTTCTGACTCCTGAGTCAGAATCACAGGACAGGTTACTGCATAGTGATTACTTTGAGACGGTGATTAAAGGAGTAATTTAAAACACTAGGATTACTAAAGGAAGGGGGAAGTTAAAACTGCCTTGGGAAAATTATTCCACATCCTCTACAAAGAAGGAAAATAACCCATCCTTGAATGCCACTCTGGAGGACATAATTAAAGAGGAATGAGAACTCCCTAACAAAGGAAAGTGTTTTAATGGGGCAATACATGAAACACTGTGCTGCAGAAAGAGAAAAGCTGGTGCATGTGGGTGTTGGGAGGGGATGGCTTCAGTACAAGCTCTAAAGGCAATCTGTGGCCCTAGCATGTAGAAGAGTGGCTAAGGCCACGATCTCCTTGGAGTGAACAATCCAGTCTTTTGAGGAACATCAAACCCAACTTCTCTGAGGCGGCACGCAAGGCCTAGTTAGCCAGAGGAGGCCTCGATGGCTTTCCTGAGTCATGCTGACAACGGACTCTTACAAGGATATGCCGACCCTGCAGCAAAGAAGCAAACAACTTTGGGGAAGTAGGAATGCAAAGAATAAAGTACTCGCTATATAAACTCTGTAAAACTTGGATAAAGGGAGAATGACCATACTCATATTGAGGTTACGTCGTTACTCCGGGCCCGGCTCCCACTCCGACACTAGCAGAGGAGGTGGCAAGTCTTTCTAGGCTCGAGATATCGCTGCCCTATATGCCCCTTTAACAAGGAAGTGGAAGGCACTTCTGAGACTAAATGATGAGACTGCAGCTGCTTCTTTGCTGACACCCTTCTTAGCCACCTGCTTTGCCAAGACGATTTTAGCACAGCATCATGAGATAAAAGAACGAGCCTGTGCTAAGCTTAAACATGCCAAGTCACTAAAATGTAAAATATTTTTGTCTTTAATTAGCAGTACTAATGGCTTCCTGTCTTCCACAGGCCCTATTGCTTTGATTTTTCAACCCTGATTTTCAACTTTGCCCAGCTGGGCAAAGCCCAGTGCAGCAACTGGTCTGAATTCAGTATTGACCCCGCTGGGAGCAAGAGGTTGGACTCCTGAGGTCCTTCCCTACTTGAGTGACCACCACTTAATGTCTCTGGTTAAGGTCTCTGGAAAGTGAATGCTCTATGACAGGGAGTCACATCATCACACTGATTTTAGAGAAGCTCTAAAATAAGGTAGAAGACACAAGGGTCTTACCATCTTTTAAGTGTTGTTCAAAACATAAATAAGTACACTTTGGACATGGTGGAATCATGTATTTAGCAAAACATTTGGATTAAACAAAACAAAAAAAGGAAATTTATTTATCATTTCCTCAGACAGCAACAAAAATACAGGGAGAAGGCAAATTCTTACCAGGTGTGAAATGAAACAAAATTTAGACAAAACATCCTTAAAATTGGTATATTGTGTCTTGAAGCAGTAGCCCCAAATACCACAAACACTAATGTAAATCTTATGTTACTAGTTTTAGGGTTTCTTTGACCCTGTAAGTATACCATCTACCTCAGAGCTGGTTACAACCTGCATTTATTGTAGACGACTATCATATCACTATTTAAGATAATAATTTTCAGGCTGCAGTCTGAAACATCAAGTCTTGGGCCACAGTAACTGACATAATGGCATCTCATCTTCATAATAAGATTTTTTTTTTAAAGCTGCCTGCCTTATCAACCCATCTAGCAGGCAATAGCTTTCATCAAAGAATTTAAACTTGCAGCCAGGGCCTTAATCAATTGCTTGGGAGCCCAAGCATTGCGTGATTGCTTACTGTAAAGGCATGTTCTGTAAGACACTACACTTTTCAAAAGGTCTAGCAGTCACCCATAGAGTAGCTTCTGAAAATCAAGTTTGTTCATCAAGCAATATCTCTACTGTCATTTTATTCCGCTCCTCCCTGGTGTGGGTATGAGGGAGAAAATACCTTGTTTTCACTGTATTCTCCATACAGACAACTCATCTTCAGACCATCTGTCAGCAGACATGTTGAAAATATGCGGCTGGGAGCTTCCAAATGCAGCACCTTCACTGTCCAGACTGGTAGCACTGGCCAAGCACCTGCTTTTGCCTCCCTGCCCTATTCACAGAAATAGCATTGCTCCTCTTGTTCCTTCTTCTTAAATTAAAACTGGAAGGTTTTGTATTCATCTGTAAAATTCATTCACTTAAACTGCAAATTCTCCTCCTGTTCTCCTCCCAGCTGAAGGAACCTTGTTGATGTCCACATCTACCATACCTCCTCATTGCTCTCTCACCTGGTTCATGCCACATATTGCATACATCCTACCTGCCCACACTGGACCATCTACCCCATGCATGTCCTTTACCACCATGAATCTGCCAACCCAGCAACCTTCCACTCTTCCCCACACCCTGACTTTCTTTTGCCCTTGTTTTCTTCCCATGTACCTCATGCTGTACAGATGCAAAACCTCCACCCCAAAATGGGTCCCCGACTCATCACAAACACACACACACACACAGAGTCTGCGCTCTGTGCCAGCCCAGCTTCCCCATTGCCTGTGTGAGCCATATGTCCCAGCTCCCATAGAGATGATGCTTCTTCTAGACCAAAGTATGGGGTATGAGTGATGATCCAGGCATCTTCAGGTGGTCAGGCTCACATAAGAATCTGCATCAGGGGCAAAATCTGCTTCTGCTACCCAACGTTAGAAAAAGAAATGGCTCGGGAACCTCCCTTTATGGTTACTCCAGCCTGAAACTCTCTGCTTCAGCCCTTTGTATCTATGGCATACACAGAATACCAGCATAAGACACAGACTCACCTCCTGAAGACACTGTAAAACAGCCACTGTTTAGTATTTTGTCCGTTAAAAAGAAAATTGAAATTGCAGCACCTTTAGCAACAGTTGACAGGAAGGGCCTCATATACACAGCCTATAAACCCCAGTCACTTATCCAACATGTGTATGCATGGGTCATTATCTTTCCTGTATTTCAAACCAACACTTTGCATGAGAGCATCCATTTTTTACAAAATATTAAGCAGAGGTCCTGTATTTAAACCCTGAACTTTAAGCTTAATGGCTACCTCAATCACATTCGTACAGGGAATATCTTCTTACTCAGCATTCAAAAACATGAAGTTCATACAGATCTGCAAGAAAGCACTTTAAAACTGCTTATGGCCTCTTAACCAGCTACATTTTC
>BJBW01007781.1:174640-177659 GCA_004320125.1 Scolopax mira
GTAGAGGCCATATAGTGAGGCAAACCTGAGAAAGGGAGCTAGATGTGTAGTTCTGTGATCCAGACAAAACATTGTCCTTCTTCCCCAGGCAACGGTGCTGCCAGAGCAAGAAAAATACACTTTGTGTTGCATTTGAAGATTTATTTTGCTTTTACGTTATTTTTATTTTTTTTTGCAATTCCTTTAAACTTCAAATTACAACACTGTGTAAAACACAGTGACATGTTCCCCAAAGTTTTACTTGTGTGAAATATTTACTGATTAAAAGCAATCACAGCAGCAAACGGAGCAGGATTTGCTGCAAATCTAAACTAGAGCCACACTTGGGGCTCATATTTGTTCTTTTCCCTGCTCCTGGTAATGCACATTAGCCATATGCAAAGTAGTACTGTATAGAAACCAATTTTCTTTGACATTCTTTATCCAAGGAAGGAGGAAGAAGAGGGTTACAAAAAATAAAATGCACTGCAAATGCAAGGGCAAGATGGGGGAGAGATGGGAAATAATTTAGAAGGAAAAGATCAGGAGCTCTGCTGGAGAAAGAGCCTTTCTGGTATATAGCTGGTATATAGCTGTTTTTACAGTCAGCCTCTTGTTTCAGGCAGGGTGGTGGCACTCACTGTGACCTTTCTGTGAAACAGGACCACAGCGACCGACCGACAACGGTGCTTTCAGTGGTGTGGTTGCAGCTTGTATATACAGATTGATCTACGTTAAAACTCCTGAATTTGAAAACAGATAACCACGTAGCTACAGCAGCATGGAGCTACTTATCCAAAAGCTCACCAAGACCACGCTGACCTCCAGGCAGCTTGTTAGCAAGTGCTCAAGGGAAATGATTCAAAGCTGGACTCACACATGGGCTGAAACACTGATTGACTTGGAGTGCCCTCCTCTAGGTTGCTTGTATGGCTGTGGCTGCCTGCTCTCCCCTTTGTTTAGTCCACCTTCACCACATTTTTTTCCTGATAATCTTTCTCTTCACACGCTGCCACAGCTCTACCTGGCACATGGGGCTGATTTTGTACTTTTAGCTTTGCAAATGATTCCAACACTTCAACATGTACGTATATACAGCCAGAAACATAAAGTCTGCAACTGGGAAAGCCATAGCTTTCAGATGCATTAAGACATGACCTGGAAGCAAAGTGTTAGATAGGAAGGGTAAACCAGAAAGAGTTTATGTAACATTTCTTGGGGTCTAAAATCTCCCTCTGACTTGGATCATCCAAATGTCTATATGACATTTAATTAAAAGGGAACTATCTAGCCCCTTGGTAAAATGAAGCATCTACTTAAGATTGTTTGTAATCAAAATCAAAACCTAGAATAATAAAAAAAAAAAAGCCTACAGTTTAAAAACTTCAGTCCTTTAGGGACTAATAAATGGCTGTCCATTTTGAATAGGTTCCAGTACTGATGCCTTGTCTCATCAGTAAATAAAGATGTTAACAGTTTACTTTTCTTGACAATTAACAAATTGTTTTTAAATATCAAGACCAAACGTTGGCATTCTCCATAAATCTCTGCGTCAAACAGGTGCCCACGAGATACTCTTGCCAGACTTAGTATACATGAAAGCCAAATATAAATACAGTTAGTGTGGTGCTTTTAGCACTTAGAGCCAAATTCAAGAATGATGTAATATTTCTGAATTAAGTTATGTGTCCCCAGTGATGAAACTGGCTCTTCCCTTATAAACGGGTTCCATAATTCAAGTATAATACTATTCTCCTGTTCAAAAATTCTGGAAGTAAATACTTTTCATCATTAAAATATGTTAACCAAAGTGTCTTGTAATTCTAGGTGTCTCAGATATTCTATGATCTAATGGTATGTATTCATAGCCTATGCTCAGGAAAACTGTAGGAAAGTTGTTGTCAGGGACAGCCCAGAAATATGGGCTTGGCAAGTCACATATGTTGAAGAAGTCTCAACCTCCATCTAAGGAGAAAACAACTTTTCTTGTGTCATCTCTCACAATTACTTAAAGAGATCAAGGATTTATTTCTTTAACAGGTTAATTTGGATCACTCCTACTTCTGTCTCCCGAGAGCACCCAGGTATTTCTTTTCCATTGCTAGGTCTCTTAACCCTTTCCAGAAGCTGAAAACTGTTCCATTCCCCCCACAGCTATCACTTAGTCAGCTTAAGTGATTCTATAATAGAATACATTAAAATTCTTATCTTTGGGCTGCCCTGATGTATCATCATACAACAGGATCTGTCACTATGTTTGAACATCCTTATTTAATATGTTAGGATGTTATCTGCAATATGTCATATTGCTGTCCCTAGCTGTACCCTAATACACAAGGAAATGCAGAGCAAATCAAGTATCCAGCCTGAGCAGGAGTGGAGAAACAAATTCTGAAACAGAACTGGGAAGTTTACAGCTTTAACAAAAGAAGGTGTAAGATATTTTGCAGTAGAGAAACATTTGGACTCTACCAGTTCCTCTCTGTCTTCACTGTAGGAGGAGTGGTTCTATTCAATAGTAGTACTTAGTAGTACTTTTTTTAAAAAGTATGTTTAAAAGTATTATTTTAAAAATGGTGTAATAGCCTTTGAAGGAGTTTATGAGTGAGCTATGTAGCAAAACTCACAGAAGCACTCAGGATCAGAACAGAGACTGAATATCCAGCAAGATTCATCCTGCAATTAGACAGTTACTTGGGCTGTATTCCTGCTGTTCCTTAGCTTCTCTCTGCTGAAGAGTAAAATGCAGTAATGAGTGTCAGCTAAACCCTCTCAACCAGATGTGCATGAAATGTAAACACAAAATTAATACATATTAAAATATTGGAACTTTAAAAACATTTCCTCACATATTAAATTGTGACAAAAACTTCTGTACAGGAGAAAATTGATCAGCTACTTCTACTGAGAGTGAAGTAGAGAAAGACAAAGGTGGTACTTTCACTAAATATAGTGATTACTAAAGCATTACTGATATGTTCTGCAAGTGAACCCTCTCAAATCATCACTCCAATATTTAGCCAGATTATGAAAAACAGGA
>BJBW01007782.1:1322-12586 GCA_004320125.1 Scolopax mira
CTACTCTGCTCTGGAGAGACCCCACCTGGAGTACTGCATCCACCTCTGGGGTCCCCAGCACAGGAAAGACATGGATGTTAGTGAAGGTCTAGAACAGGACTTCAAAAATGGTCAGAGGGCTGGGAGACCTCTACTTTGAAGAAAGGCTAAGACAGTTACTGTTTTCAGCCTGAATAAGAGAACACTCCAGGGGAGACATTATTGCAACCTATCAATATGTTACAGGGGGCTTATAAGAAAGATGGAGAGAGAATTTCTAATAGAGGCTATAGTGACAGAACAAGGGGTAATGGTTTTAAACCAAAAGGAGGATAATTTAGATATTAGGAAGAAATTTTTTACTATGAGGGTGGTAAGTCCCTGTACATGGTAGGGGGTTGGACTAGATGATCTTTAAAGGTACTTTTCAACCCAAAGTCCTTATGATTCTATGATTATATAAATCATGGATCTTAACTTTTGTGTTCTTTGTTTGTATGAAGTTTTCACAAATGTCAACCTATAAATAATAGTTTCCCTTTTTGCTGGTTGGCTACAAAGCTGCCTCAGTCAAGCAGAAAGTGACCTGCCTTTGCTCAAGTCTTCACTTTCTCAGATGAAATGTCATATATCTCAACATAGTATTTATTGTTCAACCAGAATGACAAATTTTAACTAGAACTGGAGTCCTTTGGGACATAGGCTACCGAAAATGTATTCATTTAAAGTTGAGGCACTCAGCTGTTTTCTTTTTCTGGAGAGAAAATGAGAGATCTTAAGTCAAGAGCTTAATACACCACTGGGAGGTACTCAGATACTGCTGTGATGAGTATCAACAAAATGAATAGGAATATCTAATATACAGTAAAAGTCATGTGGGAATCGGTTGACTTTCAGAGAACTACCTGCTCTTTTTATGATAACTTGGCAGCATATGTGCAAGGAGTGCATATATATTTCCAATCCTTTCTTTTTCCCTACTGTACAGTGATGATAGCAATCTCCTCTTTTGCACTGTGCCCATTTGACAAGCCTGATTTCTTTAGAAACAGATACATGCCTTTCGCTTTCAAATTGCAAATATGGCTGAAAGGCCTGGATGCTTTTAAGTTACTACATTTTTCCAGAATGAACAAAAATACTAATCGTAAGCATGAAATAACTAATATGAACAAAATAGCAGAAAACCATCCTGCTAGATGATAGCACACTGGAAAGAGTGCAGCATAAAGATTAATAAATAACAGAAAAGCAGAGAGGTGGATCACAGTACAGATACTATTATACTTTTTTCCTGTTGGACTCTTTGTTTCGAAGAATGAATTTAAAAAATAATCTGGAAGCAAGCAAACAAAAAAATCCCAACATTAAAAGATGTTTAGAGCAGGAAGGATTTGGGGCCATTAACCTTGACAGAGCTCTCTTTGCCATAAGCAATCTTTATGCTTTCATAACATGAGCAACCAATGTTCATTTGGAGACTGAGATGAAAATACAAATGTATTTCACTCATGTTTTGTTAAATGTACCCACTTAGTCATTGACATCATAGACTCACTTTCCCGATGCACCTTAAAAGAAAGTGCAATTATTCAAATGTGAAAACTCCATATAATTTCTTTTCTTGCTCATGTATTCCAGTAATTTAGGCTATGTCCAGGATGATCACGTAATCACCTTCAAAGGTATTGCCCTCATCTATAGAGAACTGCAAAGAAGTTGCAAACCTAGACTTCCCCCCAAAAAATAATCATGTAACTGTAAACAAGGATACATACTTCTTACTAGTAATAAAAAATAAGATTTGAAACAATGTTTCTGATAAGAAAGAGTCAAACTAGTAGAATTAAGGTAGCCAGAAAAAAAAAAAAGAATAATAAAGGGAAAACAATGTAGGGAAAAGTAGTGAAAAGACATCCCTTATGCAAAACAGGAAAAAAGGTCATCAAAAGGTAAAAAAAATAATTGTAAGATCAGAGATGGAAACAACATTCCATAATTAAGACGTAATAACAGGGAAAATCAAATACCAAGTTGAAAACAGTATGTAACTAGCAGGAATGATCTGAAATACTAAATAAGAAAGATAGAAAAGGTGATAGTACATTAAAAAATATGCAAGAACACCAAAACACATGAAACAGATGGAATGTTAAAAGTAAAATGCTGGAGGATAAATGTAATGTAATGCTTGGATCAAAGGAGTATGGTAGAAGTCACACAAGTGTTACTAAGAATGACTAAGAGTAATAATACTCATGAAGATGATGATTGAACTGATTAATTTTAAAAAGAAAAGCTAGGAACTAAGAAATGTTATGATGGAAATGAAATAAAATTCACAAAAAGAACAATTTGAGCCACTTGAAAATACCAGTAATATCTGTGCAATCTGACTAAATGTATATTTCCTAATGCATATTTTAGGGCCTATCAAGAGTACATAAAGTATTACACAGAAATGCATGCATAATAATAATACAAGCCTAAACCATTCATCTGTATCACAAATAATAATTATCTGGGACACTAAAAGATCATGGCAAAAGCTAATCTAATAAGTCTTCCATTATCCTTTAATACTTTAAAACTGTGCCGTGAGCTAAACAGTTGTCAAAATTGAGTTCTGTTTACACCGAGCTGACTATCAGTGAAATAAACAGAGATCACTGCTGAGCTCTAATTACAAAAACAAATTGTTCTCTCTGTAATCGAGCTGAAAAGGTTAGTCTCCTTCTTCTCCTGCCCTCCCATCAGACTTTATGCTTATTGGAAACACAAAGGCAGATGAAAGATCATATGTCATTTGTTGAGCAGATAGGAGTTGTAGAGAGGAGACATAATAGAAAGACCCCACCAGATAACACTGATTAGCTGCTGCCTTGCAGGGATGAGGTCACAGAGAGCACAGTGACTACTTTCTACCAGATATTGTATTTCATTTTAACTCAGCTAATGGCATACTCCCTTCCCTCCAAAGTGCAGTGGCTAAAGTGTGGTCTACCAGATAAGTGCAATCCATGGCTATCCTCCTTCTGACGGGAGGTACGGACTGCAGAGGTTATGCAGAGAGGCACAGGGGATCTGTTCTCTGCTCAAGATCATGTGGACTGCCATTCTCCATATCGCAGATGTAGAATCTGTGGATTCAGGGACTATACTAAGCCCTCATCTGGAGTCTAAGTTCAGATTTCATATGGTGAAGTACTGCCTATATGAATGCCCAACATGAGCAGAAGTAGAATAGCTCACTAAGTATAATTTCTTCTAAGTTTTTATTCATTCCTATTGGGGAAAGATCACATGTTATTTGGTTCACAGAAATAGCCTTACATTGATAGGCATGTTGATGTCCAGTGCCCCACTTCCCATCCCTCTTGCCAATATTTTTCTTCTATCACAATCGCAGATTAGCTAGTGTGTCTGGCACCAGTATAGACATTCATGCCTGAATATAAAATGCCGACTGCATGCTAACAACCATGGTTGTCTATACCATCGCTTCTCTACAGATATGTAATTCATTTCTTGAAAAAAATGCTATTACAATGCAACTAAATATAACACAGCTCTTCAGCAGGTATCACTGTGGTGAGAATAGCCCATCACAGTCAGACTGTAAAGATTTGTTTTACACAAGCCAAACTCTGCTTGTTCACTGTCAGAGACAATACATTTTGCATCATCATTTACTTTGTTTTCCTTATCTGGCATGATAGTTACAATCTATATTTCTTGGCTCTGTGCCCCAGGGACTGAAGTTACCAAAGTACAAGGAAAGCAAATACACTTATGAAAATGCAGTACCAGCCCATCTCATGAACAGAACCAGAGTCAACTTTGATTTCCAGCATGCTTGCAGCCCTATCCAAGACAGCTGCTAAATTACTGCTTTAAAACACTGAAAGCCAGCATCAGAAAAGCTTTTTTTATGAATAACTGGTACCTAAGACACACAGCCTAGTTTGGGTAAGAATACTGATTCATTATAGCTACTACACAGTTTTGCATCTAGAACTCAAATCAAAGAAAAGATTACTGAGAAACCTTATTACGAGGGCAAAGCATGCTGCTCCTTTGAATGATGAATTACAAAAACAAAAACAAAAACTGAAAAAAGGCAATTAAATCTACTTAATTCCAACTTCCTACAAAACTACACCAGATCTAAAAATTTAAGGCTCATTTAAAGCAAATGGAGTGGGTCATTAACAGCTTATTGAAGACGTCAATCAGCTGGAGATGTGGGAAGAATTCAAACACATGTAAGTACTGGCAGTACTCATGCCTGATTTTTTTCTTCTTGTTCCTACTGAGGGGAAAATTTCAGTCTAGCACCCCTATTGGAATAAAAATGGCTCACAATATAGATTTCCCTTTATCATTCTTTCATAATGTATCTCCTTTAATACTTGAGACACTAAAAAACCTTATGCTTGAAAAGTGGAGTGTCTACCTTCTTTATCTAGACTTCATAAATAAAAATAATTTTAAAGTTTGCTATTAGTATTTTTAGATTTTTAACACTTTTGACTAGGTTCATTGTATCTGCATTTGTATTTAATTTGCAAAATCTGACTGCTATAGGTGTTGGAATCTTTAAAATTCTTTTAAATTTGGTTCTTTGTAATTGAAATACGAATTTTCTGTTGGGAAACAAATACTTTCAGAGTAGCCATTCATGGTTTGCAAGAAAAATACATTATTCTTTGATATCCTTATAATTGTCCAATTTAATATGGGAGAACATAAAATCATTACTCTTAAAAGAAGTAAAAACTGATCAGAAATTTGCACTATTTGCTCAGTGCAGAATGACAAAAGTACACATTTTCTTGGGAACCTTTAATCTGATTAGGCCTGTAATACAAACATAAAACAATAAATAATGACTAATAGCGGAACTTTTAAGCTCTTATATGTAAGTAAGATTTATAATTGAATTTAAAATACGTTATAGTATGATTGTATTCAGTTTAAGAGTTTGATGTCTCATACTTTACACAATGATACTTTCCATCTTGCTATAATTCTGGTTGGTAATTTGAAAATTCAACCTACTACTTAAACTTAAGACCTTAATTTTTTGCATGCTCAGGATGGGCATTCATTCGTGCTGAATGCAAAACAAGTACCTTAGATTAAAAAGATAAAATAAAATAGGACAAAACTGCAGGAACAGATACTGTAAAATAATTTGAGACTACTTTGAAACATTTTACCTATATCTAGCAGGAATGTCTATTCAAAGGATGTGATTTTTTTCAGAAGATGAATGAAGGCTTTTTTTGGTTGTTATTGCAGCATCTGTGAAAATGCACTAAAAAATTCTGTGCTGGAATATGTGTCTAATTCCAGAAAACTGTATAAAATGCAACAAGCTGAAGTAACTGTCCACTTCTTCATTTGGTCAAAAATAAGATTTTTACCCAGAAGAGTAAAAAAAACACCATAGCAGCTGCTGTCTTTTTGTTTTGCTTTAAGCAGCTTTTCAGTGTGGATTCCTGACCTGTCAGGCTAGCAAACATCATTAGAAAAGATCTAGTTCTGACATAACCAAGCTCCTCTTTTCTTTAGGCAGTGGTTCCACAATATGTAAAACTATGTCTAGTATCCACTTTGAATGTGTTTCTACCCCTTTTTTTTTAATGTTATGGTAAGCAGGTTCACATGGCTAAAAGACTAGAAAAAAAAAAAAAAAATCAAAATAGTTTTCCATCAATTCACTTTCCTGAACTGGCTTGCTGCAGGAACACATGAGCCCTTTCTCCTTTAAAATCCTCAGTTGGAGAAAGGGGAACATATCGTGTTGATGGAACAAGGACTGTTTAACTCATTTAGACTAGTTAAAACGGTGAAAGTAACTTTCTAATACTGGAGAGACTGTGAGGGACCGTGTGGTCATCAGGAGTTAACACTTATGGACAGTCACACACATTTTTACCTCTTCCTTTAATTTTAAAAGTTTTCTTCTTGTTTTAAACACATTAATGGCTTCCTAGGAATCCTCCTTCCTAGGCAATAGTTGCCTCCACTGCCAAAGAAAGCTAGTCACAGGAGAGACTTCTAAGATAAGAATTCTTCACAGCGGGGACACGAGTCTCCCCAAGTCATCTGAGACCACGAGTTACATGCTTTCTACATGCTTTATGAAGACAGTATAGATACAGCTGCTACAAGCCACAAACTGAGACCCTAGCCTTACATCTGCTTCTGAAGTAGTGTCATCTGAAAGGTGTCCTAAAATCTAATAGGCAAATGGTTCAAGGTCAACCAGCCGTAGAAGGGTATGATGATGGAACAAAAAAAAACATTCTGAATACCTATGTTAGCAAGTCTTCAGTTTCCTTCAATGGTATACTGTATGCTTACCCAGGTAGTACAAAGTCTCAAGTTCTCATTAGGCATGCAGAGAAAGGAACAGGAATTCCTCATTTTTACCTCAGTAAATATTGTCTTATTTAAAAATAAATGGATTTGATAGTAACCATCAGTCTGATAATGTCTTCCTGCTCATACTGTTGTAGTTAGCATTATGCAGAAATCAGTCAGGAACACAAACATAATATGCACAGAACAAGAAAATCAATTGTTTAAAAGTACAAGTTACCACAACCTGGCATAACAACAATTCATATTTTCCACTGGTTCTTAATTTACTTTCAATGCCAGTTCAAGAACCTGGCCCAATATTTAAAGCTTTGTTGAGCAGGATGCATCTGAGAATAAATCTCTGTTCACTGCACAATGAGACAGCTGTGTCCCTCTAGGCCACTCTCACGAGTGTGAAGCTCTCAAGACTAGAAATAAAATGTTCTCAGTTGATGGCTGTCATTTGATGGGAAAGACACATCACAAGAAATAAACAGGGGCTCCAGTTGGATTCTCCTACACTGAGTATGTAATCAAAGCAAGAATAAAAATGAAAGTAAACAAAAACTGAAGCTAAACAGCAGTAAATAAAACATGCCACATCTGTAAGCTAAGGGTTAGAAAGCCAAGCCTGTCATTAACACCTCCATGGCTGCATCAAACTTACATGGTGTGGATCTACCAGGAAGTACATATTGCCTCCAGCTCCCCATCCACATCCTAATCCCTATTCTTCTAATGGGTGCTGGGGTGCAATGAGATAAAAATGAATTCAACAGAGGTGTGGCCTCCCATCCTGGATTTTGCCCCAGTGAGCAGTTGAGAACAAACAGGTCTCACAGTTTGGTCAAGTCGACATCTAAATTATTGAAGTAGCTGGTTCTCATAGGCTGTGAAAAGAGACACCTTTTATGTAAATTAAGAGGTTGGTAAGATCTGAATCCTATTGACTTTAGCACACTGTACTTAATAAAATACTGTATCATAGAATCATAGAATGGTTTGTGTTGGAAAGGACCTGAAAAATCATCTAGTTCCAACCCCCCTGTCATGGGCAGGAACACCCTCCACTAGATCAAGTCTTTCTTTATCTTTTCACTAGAAATAACTTTAACATTTTTTTACATCTTCATGTGTTTTAGAAGGAAATGGGAGTAATTTTGTTTCCTTTTGTATAACATTACTGTCAATTTTTATTTATTGTTTGCCCAGCCTCACTCTCCTTGCACACTATTCCTACAAAATAGCTGGAAGACCTACTTTGAAATCAAAACCATTTCTGCTGGATAGAACAAATGGCAGGATATGCTTGAAGAGTTACACGGCTGGCAGTCACCACTGAGAATAAAGCATATAATGCTAATTCTCAGCATGCATCAGGGTAGAATTCAAGCTCAACTGAACAGAATTGCAGGTATCCTTGTCTACCTTTGAGCTGTTCAACCTGACAGTGCAGTGTACCATAGCTTTACATTCAAACCTGTTTTGTTCTTTTCAGTAAGGAAATCCTGAATACAGGATAGATGGCATTGCTCATTTGAATCTGTAAGCAAGTTATTAATGGGACATGGCTGGGTCAAATATTCCACAAGTTTCAGGTTTTATTGTAACCTCTTTTTAAAACAGAAACAGAAAGAAGTTTGCTTTTAATAAGGTTCCACATGTACAGTAATTGAATGAGAATCTAAGAAAAAATCTAAAGCTCCTCAGATAAACTGAGAGACTCCTATCTTTGTCTAAGAAGATGTGAGTGATGCTCTGTGGAGCTCAAAGTGTTGGTTCTTGCTCTATGGATTCTTTGGCTGTATCTGGGTTAGTACATGTAAAAATGCCACAGCAACTGGAATGATACGGGGCACACATTTGGCCTGGGTGATCTATCACTCTGCCAGGCTGTTTTAGACATGATTCAGAAGTCAACATAGTCAGGAATCACAGCTGTGTGATCCTTCTGATCTTTTGGATCTTCTTGGACCTTGGAACTGTGTGAAAAAGTTACAAAAGCAGGTGACTTTTCTGCGCTGCAGAGTAGAAGAGAGTACAAGTATGTCTGTAGCCAGATCATGAAGCTCAGTTTCGGGATCAGAATACTGATGGTTTATTTGCACAAGGGAAGGCTATGAGGGTGTTACCTGACAGGATCTGAGCAATGGTGAATAAAGATGGATTAACAAAGTGTTTCTTTCGTGTCTTCTGACTCTCCTTTTACCAGACCCAGCCATGAAACTGCAGCAAACCCCATGAAGCTATGGAAGCATAGTCAGGAGCCACAGAAACCCAAACAGTTCCCACCACAGCCCATAAAGCAGGAGTGGACATCAGGTAGACAAGCATCCTGAGATATTTCTTTAATGAAAGACCTCCAAAGCACAACTGTCAACACCAGAGTACGTAAGAGCACATGTACTTCTGCCTGAGGCTACCCTGAAACACTTTGGAAAATTAATCCTTATCAGTTAAACAGGCAAACTTAAAGGAGATTTGTTCAATCACATTAAACTACTATGTGAACATTCTTATATTCTTATTGTTACACTCTTATTCTTTATTTTTAATCTTACTCCAGTTCAGAAATAAAATACTCCTTATTCACTCTGGAACCAATTTAAGATCAGCCAAACTAACTGTATTTTAAGCCCAATAAAGATATCTATACAGATATTTAAACTGATTTGTCTAATCCACTGTAATGCTAATTTGGACAATTTTCACGGCTGCTCCAGTGTAGAAAAAAACAAAAACATTCAGAATCGTGCTAGAATGAGCAAAATAGTAATAATGGATGTTTGCATTCCTGAGCAGAATTCTGCTACAATAACTGTGAAAGAACGCTGCCAGTATTTTTTCAAGTGTGAGGAAAATCAAAAGGACAACAAGGTAAGGAACAAGCCTAAAATAAGAATTCAGCAAATTGTGTAACAGAACAGTAAAAATGTCATTAAAATATTATCTTTTTTATACATTATTACTGAAACACCAAGCAATAAAGGATATTGCCACTACATGGACATAAAAAAGTTATTCTTCTTTGCCGAAACTTCCAAGAAGTGTGAGAATAAAAATCAGAAGGAACTGAAAATAGGAAATTGGTTGCAGCCATTGGAGACTACCAATATAAGGTGGGATTTTTTCAGAAAAAGTAAGGAAAATGCATTTTTACTTGAATGTTAGTAACAGGTATAACTATCAAGTCTCTCTTTCATAAAAATTCATTATGAAGAGACAGACTTGAGTTAATAGAATCACAAATGAAAGATAAAATTCAAGATGAAAATGGGATAGTTATGGATCTCTCGATAACTGATTTGTAATAAATGTGGAGGGTTTTTCTTTTCCTTTTGTTTTTTTCCTTCCCCTGTCTTTCTAATATGGCCTAAGAAATAATTGAAAATAACATCACATCTTTTCAATATTCCCACACTTCTGCAAGGATTCTGTTTCTACTTTCTGATTTTAGACACTAAATCTTCTATACTTTTTAGGGTTGAAAATTGTCTTGGATAAGAGGAAAGTATATTAGCATAAAGTAAAGTATATTAGTAACTAAGGAAATGTTTGTAATGAATGGAACACATCCAGGAAGGGCAGTAATCATGCAAACCAGCACAGAAAAAAGGCTGGTGACATTTGAATTTGTTATAATAGAGCATTTTTAAATTAAAGACAAGTGACAGGCACAGAAAAACATATCTCAGATATAAATTGTCAGGTACACAAGGACAATAGGACAAGAGGAAATGGCATAAACTTGAATATAAGAAGTCCCACCTGAAAATGAGGAGTGACTGCTTTACTTTGAGGGTGGCAGAGCACTGGAACAGGCNNGGAGTCTCCTTCTCTGGAGACATTCAAAACCTGCCTGAATAGGTTCCTGTACAACCTGCTCTAGGTGGACCTGCTCTTGCAGGGGGGTTGGACTAGATGATCTCCAGGAGTCCTTTCCAACCCCATATCATTCTGTGATTCTGCAATACAGTGAAGTCACAAACTGTGTACCCAATAAAGGGGGAAAAAAAAAAAAGCTAACCATATTTGGAGAGGGGAAAAAAAGAAAAACTTCAGCAAATAACATTACAAATGAACAGGACACATAAAATTTGGTCACCAGACCAAGACCAAATATGTACTTGATTTTATATGTTTTTTAAGACTAAACAATAAGAAGTGCAGCTGGTTCTAAGTCAGGAATGTGATCTAAGAGATCCTTACAGAGGCAGTAGAAAGAAAATACCCAGTGGAACCCAGTGTAATTATAACACCAAGATACAAATTATATAGGAATGATAAAGTACATTCCACTTAAAACAACTAGTAGAAGAGTCCACAAGAGGATAAACATTGCTTACTTGATTTACTGTTTAACATTCAACAGACCACATTGAAAATCTAATTATCTACATGCTACACTGCAATGTTGGCCATAAAACACTCAAATTCAATGTCTTGTAGAAAAGAAAAAGGAAAAAAAATTACTATAGTAAAAGTAAAAAAATTAAAGTAAAAAAAAGAAATAGACTATAGTAATACTTTACTTAAAAAATGGGAACTACCTGAACATGACAAAGCTTTTTAAAAGGAAGTTGAAAAGGACAACTAAAAGATTAAATGCTTGCAGATAGCATGACAGACTGCTTAAAGATACTGTACTAGGAGTTCAGAGTAACTGTATACCACTTATCAAAAACACTTTTAAAGGACAGAAAAATAGCCAGCAAGGTGAAACAGCAAAGGAGGCCATTAGAAGTAAAAAGATACTCTTTAAAAAGAGGAAACTGTGTGCAAATTTGGAAGAGAAAAATGCATAAAATCAGACAAATAAAAAGTGACAATATTGCAGGGAAGGATGGAAAAGGTTTTTAAGATAATTTGTGCATGACATAGCAAGCAATGAGGAGAATTAAAAAAAAAAAAAA